>PVLC010001238.1:30777-151335 GCA_004027655.1 Graphiurus murinus | reverse complement strand
CTGTGAGGAGCGTCCTTGGCAATTTCATGGGTATTGCATTGAATTTGTAGATCAGTTTTGGGAGGATGGCCATTTTGATGATATTTATTCTGCCTATCCAAGAGCATGGTAGATCCTTCCATCTTCTAAGGTCTTCATCAATTTCCTTCTTCAGCTTTCTGTAATTTTCCTTATAGAGGTCTTTAATCTCCTTGGTTAGTTTTATCCCTAAGTATTTTATTTTTCGGGGTGCTATTGTGAGTGGAATTGCTTTCTGGATTTCTTTTTTTCTTAGAGGATTTTGCATCTATTTTTATGAAAGATTTACAAGTATTTGACAAACTAAACATCCCATATTGGAGGAGAGCGGCCCCCACTTCTCACTAATACTTAGTTACTTTTATGAGTTACAAAAGCTTTCTTAAACATGCTTGTATCTACATTAATGAAGGAAATGAAACTATGCAAGTATCATCATAAAATCATTTTCAAGTCTTACATCTTGTCCGCATCCCTGTTTTCTAAAACAAACTGTTTAGAATTAATTTATCATTAATTGTCTGTAGAATTCTCCACAGAAAATAGTAGAGCCTGAAGAGCTTTGGGGGGGTTGGAATTTTGCAAAGTATGAATTCCAATTCCTTAATGATTATAGCATTATCCAGATTATACCGTTCATGTTTCTTGAATTGGAATAATTTGTACTTTTGAAGGAACTTGACAATTTCACCAAAGTTTCAAGTTTATGAGATACAGTTGTACATAGTATTCCTTTATTATTTTTTGATGTCTGTTATGGTATGTTGTCTATTTCCAGATACTATTTCTTCAATCTTTCTTTCATTATTATTTTTATTAAATTTTGCAGTACTGGGGATTGAACCCAGGGGCATTCTACTTCCAAGATACACCCCTAGTCCTATTTTTTATTCTTTATTTTGAAACAGGATCTCACTAAGTTGCAGAGAGCCTCACTAAGTAGCTGAGGATGGCTGTGAACCCAGATCCTCCAGTCTCAGCCTCCCAAGTACTGGGATTACAAGCATATACCACCACGCCTGGCTCTTTTATTATTTTTTTTTCTAAAGTTTTTTTCAGTATTGGTGATGCTTTTCAAAGAATCAGCTCTTTGCATCATTGACTTTTCTATATTTTTGTCAATTTCATTGATTCTGACTCTTTCCCCCTCTTTCTTCTGCTTCCTTTCTACCTATTTTATTACTTTTGAAGTAAGATTTTGGAAAGCACTATATAGTTTGGTCATGATTTATAATTCACTCTGATAATTCATGTCATTCATTTAGTGTGTTTAAGCCATTTATATTTTATTTCAATATATTACAACTTAATATTCAACATTCTTTTTCTGTGCTATCTCTAATTTTCAACTCTATTTTCTATTTATTCTCTTCTTGTGAATTACTTGAACATTTATTTAGAATTCTATGTTGATTTTTCTATAGTGCTTTTAAATGTATCTTTATGAAGTTTTATTAGTAGTTTCTAGGTATTATGTTATAAGCAGACAATTTATTACAGTCTGCTGGTACTTGAGTCTGCTTAAGTCTGCTGGTCAGCGTAAGTATAAAAAATGTAACATTTTTGTCCCTTTATCCTGTTCCTTTTGTAATATAAATATTTTAAAGACTTTAAGTATTTCTCTGTATGCATTGAAAACCACATTAGGCAGTGTTATACTTTTTTCTTCAATTGTCAAACACAAATTGGGAAACTCAAGAGGAGAAGAAGAGCTTATTGAATCTACTCCTGTTTTTGCTTACTATGTTCTTTCTTCCTTCTTCATATTCCAAGGTTATTTCTTTGATCATTTCCTGCTGTTGGAATAACAGAGTATAGTCATTATTTTAAAGTTGGTCTGTTAGTGACAAGTTGTCCTTCATTTGAAATTGCTTTTTATTTACTCCTCATTCTTGTAGAGTATTTTTTCTCAGTAAAGGGTTTTGGTTGATGGCTTTTTTTCTCAGGCACATCCAAGTGTTGTGCCATTTCTTTCACCTTCTATGGATTTTGATGAGTAACCTGCTGTCATTCTTATCTGCCTGTTTTTCTTTTCTTTATGGGTAATGTGTCATTTTTCTCTGGATGTTTTTAGTTTTCAGAGGTTTAATTATAATATATCTTGGTATAGATATCTTTGGGTATAACCTATCTAGAATTTACTCAACTTCTTGAAAATGTAGGTTGATATCTTCTGTCAAATATGGGAAGTTTTCACTTACATGATTTTTTTCATCCTCACCCATTTTTCTTTTTCTGGGACTCTGATGACATATACTTTTCTTATTGATCCTAAGTCACTGAAGCACTACCACCTAATTTTAATCTATTTTTTAAATTTTTCAAATTGGGCAGGCTTTCTTCTTCTTAATTCCAATTTTCTTCGCAGTCTCCAAGCTGTAAAGCATTTCTAGGGTTTATTGAGCACACATGCTGCTCTGACTATGACCTCGTGCTGCTATGGCTTCTCTAAGTCTGTCTTCACCTCTAAGAGTGGAATCATTGAGAGAGCAGGGAATCTTTCTATCTTTGCATCTCAGCACCTGTATTACCCATTATATTGTATGGTCTTAAAAAACAATATTGAACAAAGGTAGGGGTGAGGAAAAGAAAGCATAGTCAGCAAATGTATCCTCTTGTGAGAAAGTATATCCTGACGAGATAATCCGTTATCCCAAACATACTGACTGCATTGAAAATAATTTGGAAGGCTTATAAATTCACACAAATTATACATCCAACATGCCTTAATTTTTATGTATTTTGAAGAAGAAATAGGAGGAGGAGAAGAAGCAGAAGCAGATGAAGAAGAAGAAGGAGAAGAAGAAGAAGAAGAAGAAGAAGAAGAAGAAGAAGAAGAAGAAGAAGAAGGGAATCCATTGCTTTCGATGAGGAGTTTTGTTTTCCTTTGATAATAATAAAAAATCTACATAAAGAGAATTTGCAAAACACTACTTTGAGCTTAATTTTCTAACAGGATTATGTTGATTTCTTGAGCTGGAGTTGATGGTAAAACCATCAAATTCACCCACGTTCATATGCCAATACATGAAGATTGAATATTTTCTGATTGGTTCCCTTAATTTCAACCAAATCCAGTAAGTAAAATAACTAAAAGAACAAACTCTCCCTGTATTTTATTTCATTTACATTTTATTTGGACTATAAAGATTTATGGAAGAGATAACAAGAAACAATATCAGACCATGGGAGTGAAACATTGACTTGTATAGGGTAAATTGTACATTTCTGTGTCACTGTGGTACAAAGAGATAGGCATTGATTTTCTGCAGGGTATTAACCATTGTAAGGGACACTTTCATCTGATACCTTTCAGAAAACTTTCCAAATTAAATAGCATTAGTCCCAATTTATGCAGAACCGAAATCTGAGACTTTGAAAGGCTGAAGAGCTAGCCGGGCGTGGTGGCGCACACTTGTAATCCCAGCATTCAGGAGGCTGAGACCGGAGGATCCCGGTTCGCGGCCAGCCTCAGCTACCTAGTGAGGCACTCCACAACTTAGTGAGACCCGGTTTCAAAAATAAAGAATAAAAAATAGGGTTGGGGATATAGCTCAGAGGTAGAATGCTCCTGAGTTCAATCCCCAGTACCGCAAAAAAAAAAAAAAAAAGAAAGGCTGAAGAGCTTGCTTAGTGTCACACCCTAACTGAAAGAAATGAAAAGGATAAGGATAAGGATAAGAATGAGAGGGAAGAAGTATGAAGACCAAAAAGGTGTAGGATTTGGATACATAGGGAAGAGAAAACATGGGACCTGGTGAAAGGCACAAGGAGATCCCTTAACAGGACAGAGCAAAGTGTCTGAGCAGGGTAGAGACACAGAGGGAAATACATAGACTCCACACGGTAGGGTGAAGTCACAAGTAGAGAAGTGCACATTGACTTGGTAGAGGACAGAATCAGTCAGAATTAAGTGAAGAACAGCTAGGGAAGTTTTCCTAAGCCTGGAATAAGTTAAAAGTGACAGAAAAGGAGGAGTTCAAGGCCTAAGGGATTATTTCCCAGATGTGGGTGATGGATGGCTTAATGTGAGGAATAAAGAGATTCAACTTCCATCTGTTAAAGGTGGATAATGACGAGAACATGGGAACCAGCATAGTGGTGAAGCCTGCCCTTGGTACCTTGTCACATGTTAGTCTGTCACTCTGGGAAGGTTATTTTTCTATTTTTATTGGTGTAGTGTAATTATACATCATAATGAGGTTCAGAGTATGAGAAATATACACGCACACAGCACCTGGTTCGGTTTTCCCTCTTTATCCCACCCTGATGTGTATCCCTCCTGTACATATCATTGAGATTGGTTTTAGTAACTTTGTATATGTACATAGCATTATTTTAACTGTTTTTTTAATCAGTTCTCCCTTTTACCCTCCCCACTTCCCTCTCCCAATAACCTTCCACTATTCTAATAATCTCTCTCCTCATTTATCTGAAGTTTATGTTTCCCGATTTCTCCCTAGCTTCCACATATTAAAGAAAATATGTGACCCTTCATTTTATGGAAGTGGATGATCTCACTTAACATAATATTATCTAGTTCCTCTATATTCCTGCAAATAACATAATTTGGTTCTTCTTTCTGGCTTAGTAAAATCCATTGTGTGTATACCACACTTTGTAATCTATTCCTCTGTTGATGGACACCTGGAATTTTTTTCATAATTTGGCTATTGTGAATTAGGCTGCTATAAACATGGATATGCAGGTATCGCTATGATATTCTGACTTCAGTTTCTTTGGAAAGATACCCATGAGTTGTATAGCTGGATCATATAGTGGTTCCATTCCCAGTCTTCTGAGTAACCTCCACACCGATCTTCAGAGTCAATTTGCAATCCCATCAACAGTGTATAAGGGTTCCACATTCTTTCCAGCCTTTATTATTGTTTGTATTCGTGATGAGTGTCATTCTAACTGGGAATGTTATTTTATCACTCCAAATCATAATGAAAATGAGAATGCCTGATTCACTCTTTGTGGTTTCCAGAAAAATTAAATGGAGTAAAATATGCACATGGCCATAATAAGTACCTAGTAACTGTGAGCGCATATTCCTAATGAATGACAGTGGCTTTCAAAGGGAAAATGGAGCAGATGATGAAAGGATGAGTTTGGCTTGGCAGTTCTAACATGCTCACTCACATTTGGAGGAAGACTTTGGACGTGGACTCTATAAAATAACCCATGAAGTCAAACAAGTTCTGCGTGCTGAGATTTTTAGGTATAAACAGCTCAGAGGTATCTGGACTGTGTACTGCAGACAACTTCTGACTGAGCCAGCTGGATGAACTGAAAATCCAAAGTATGTCAAATTCACACTACCTGATATTTCTGGGGATCATGGAGCCTTCTGTTTCACATACAACATGTTTTTAGTTTCTATGCCATCCTTATACAACTCGGTTTGGGCCCTTTTGAATTTAGATGGGTGGTATCCCTGATATCAAATCTGATGCCCCCTTCTCATTGTATCATGTTTTGCTTTCTGAAGACTCCTCCCCCTTTTTTTTTAACCCCACACACTCTTTCTAGACTTTTTAATTATCCAACTACAATTATGTTAGAGTGTGTTATATCCATTAGATGAAGTGATGAACTAGAATACAAGAAGGTTAAGGAATTTGGGATACCAACAGCCTACTAAATTCAGAGTTATGGAACTGTGGAGGAAACTAAGGTCTTAAAATGACTATAGCTATCAACTAGTCCAGGAGTTGGCAAACTTTACAAGAAATCAGAAAAGAAATATTTTAGGTTTTATAGGTTACATACTGTACCAATGTCTGCCTCTCTTACAGAAACTTCTATGCAGCCAGTTGCTTTCAAAGTTTGGGGGAAGGGAGCACCAAGTGCCATGTGCATGAATGTCATTGTCAACATGATTTACATTATGATGTGAGATGATAATGCACCAATAAAAGCACATTTTAAAAAATCACAAAAAAGAAAAAGAAAATAATTTATTTGAATTGTTGTATACAATTATGTGTCAGCCTTCTGTCACTATATCAAATACCTGAATTAATCAACTTATAGAGAAAACAAAGTTTACTTGTCTCCAAGTTTTGGAAATTTGAGTCTACAATCAGTTGACCCCACTGTGTTTAGTTCTATGGCAAGGCAGCACATCATGGTGGGGTCACTTGGCAGAGGAATAATGTTCACCTCATAGCTGGGAAGCAAATAGATAGAGGGTGGAAAGGGGTGAATTCCATAATTGCCTTCCAAGGCCTACCCCAATGACCTGAAGACCTCCCACCAGACCCCACCTCTTAAAGGTTCCCCAACCTTTCAAAGACTTTAACCCAAGGGCCTTTAGGGGACATTCCAGACTCAGAGTCTAGCAGACAGGTTGGCACCTCATCACTTCCATGCAGGGTGGCTGGATCCCAGGTACACAACAAGAAGCCTGTCTCCTCCTCTGCGTCTCTGCTCTGACATGTCACAGCCTCCCCCCATCTTCTGCAGTCTATTTCCTCCTGAAGAGGATTTTTACCCATTCCTCCATTCTGTTTTCTCAGTTTAGTCACATGCAGATGCTGCCGGGTGTTTGCTCCAAATCACGCTGCTGATCACTCAAGTTCTGGCTGCCTTTTTACTCCATAAGCTCTTCTAAGGGCCACAGGCCTCATTTTGCTTTTTCTATTTGGGGACTATTCCTTCATCATTCTTTCACTAAGTTTTTATTGAGTGCACTCAAGGTCATGGGACTAAAATATCAAACATGGCAAGAACAAGTGATCCTCTTGTAATTACAGACAATACTGTCCATCAAAGTAGTTTTAAGCCTGTACATTAAATTATCCACCTTATCGAAGCATGGAATAATGAGGATTTGATCTTAACTCACCATTTTGGCAACTAGTACTCACTTTTTTGGGTGGTTTATATTCTTCTGTCCCCATTAAATCCCTGCTGTTGTGTCTTTCTTTATATTCTTCAGAATATTTGGAATATAACTTCATTTCCAGCCATAGGATAAAAGGCATAATCTTTGCCAACAGGATCCTTGTTAATAAGTGTGAATGGGATTAGAAAAAGGAGGTTGTTCAGTGTAACAGAAACCTAGTTTACACAAAAAGCTGAATTTCGAAGGCCTTCTTTATTTTGTTCAATTATATATATATATTTGTTTTTAAAACTACTATTTCGCAAAAGACTGCACTATTTATTGGCATCCCATAGCCTATAGAGCCAGACAAGCCTGAATTGAAATCTTATTCTGGTCCATTAGTCTTACATAATTTTGCAAGAGTCCTTGACCTTCCTGATCCACCCTATCTTATATATGAATCAAAGATGATCCCTATTGTTACTACTGTCTGTATATTTTTTACTTGGATTTTGAAGGAGGGGTGATTATTAAAGCACAGGCAGTTTGATATAGATTTGGCATAAGTTGTATGCCTGGTGATTTGAGTAGATGCCTGAATATGAATGATTAGACATAGATACTTCTGGTCAGTATATGAGATAACAGACTGTTTTACTTTCAGGAGGAGTGTGCACCTCTAGTCACATTGAAAATATGAGCCTATGTGACATTGGAAAGATAAAACACAACAAAGCCACAGGTGATATTTCATCTTGCAAATCTCTAGTCTGGATTTCTTATTTTCCCTCTTTCTATTCTCATATTCAGTTATAAGATAAGGAAAAGATCATGGAATATGAACAACAGTAAACATTATATTTGCATGTCAGTTTGATGGGGGTTAAAATGTAGATGCTTATTTCAACTTGGTATTATCTTGTGTGAATTGTTTTGCTGATACCATAGCCTCAGTGTTCAAACTAAGCTCCTGGAAAGGCTGGGAGTGAATCCCCCTGCCTTTGTTTTCAGAAGTTCTGAAACTTGGCAGACATTTGGTCATATTTTAGAGTTAGTACTTTGAACTTGCCATTTTTTTTTCATTTTCATTGACATCTTTTTTCCCTCAATTTTGTATTTTTAGTTTGTGTCATCCAATATCTATCAAATGCATATTGAGTGAGAGTTATTGTGGCAAGTATAAAACATTATCATTAACCTCTGAAATAACTTTATGAGATAAGCACTATTAGCCGCATTTTCCAGATGAGAAAATTGAGGATAATGGAAAATTGCTCAAAACTGCATAGTGAGCACAAAACAGAGCAGAGGTTTAAAACTATGTCTGCCTGCCTCCAAACTGCCCTCACGCTATTTCTTTCATTTTAATGTAATTTTGTTTGTTTGTTCATTCATTCATTCATTCATTTTTGGTAGTAGGGATTAAACCCAATGCCACTTCTGCTCTCAAGTGCAGAATCCATAGGTCTGTCTGGATAACCATTGATTGTCATGGCCACTTCTGTTTATCTGCCATTCATCAACTAGAGATATTTTTTGAGGCAAAATGTGTCAGTTCTCTTCTGGGTCCTCCAGTCTAACAGCTCCTGGCTCATGTGTCACATGCTTGTAAATACAGTTCTTGGTGGCACACACTTGTAAACACAGTACTTGGGAGCATTAGACTGGAGGATTGCAGGTTTGAGACCAGCTTTAGCAACTTAGTGAGACTCTCAGAAACCTAGTGAGACCCTGTTCCAAAACAATAACAACAAACAAACAAACAAAATGGGACTAGGAGTATAGCTCAGCTCAGAGTTTTGACTACCTCTGGATTTCATCCCCAGTAACACACACACACACACACACACACACACACACACACACACACACACACACACTGCAAACTGAATTGTATAACCCTTAGTGCGGTACTTGAAATCTAAATTTAATCTTAATATGACTTCATAAACTTGATGAGACCAAGGTAATTTACAGGAGATAGATAAGATAAAACACAATAACAATAAGCATAATAAATAATTGACTAATTAACAATTATCATCTGGCCACATTTGAAGCCTGGCATTGGTTCCTAAGATGCTGTGCACTGCACCACACTTCTCCCCAATATCAGCTAACTTGAAATTAGAAAAATCAAGCAGAAGATACAAGAATCATGATTCTTAGAGCTCAGGGTCTAGTCCAGTGATAGAGAACAGGGTTGGCATGCATGACACCATGAGTTCAATACCAAGGATTGAAAAAAAAATTAAAAGAAAAGAAAGAACAAAAAGAGTCTTGATTCATGTTCTTTGATTCTTCAATCAACGAAGCTGAAAATAACCCAAGGGAACATTTAGAAATGTCTCCAGCACTTTCTTCTTATCACCCATGGTATGCCTAAAGAGAGTCAGGACGTGGAACACAGACCCTGGGGAAGTAAGACATCCTGGGCTGAGTCAAAATGATGCTGCTGTTCAGGACACTGAAGATAATTCTAGCTGATATTTTTCATCACTGCCTGAAAGAGATTGATGGTTTTAACTGCTTTACAGCATGCTGCTACTCTCTTCTATCACAGTCTACTCTTTCTTCATTTTCTATATGAGAAAACATAAAAACTGAGTATCTTGTCCATATTCGTACTGCCAATTTGTCTTCTGTATCTGTGCCTCTTAGCCATGGAGTCAGTCAATGGCAAATAAAATTTAGCCAGAAAAAAAATTCATGTCAATACTAAACAATTGCAGACTTCTTTTATTATTCCCTAAAAATACCGTACAGCAACCCAGATATTGTAGCCCAGTACTTGTATTCCCAGTACTTGGGAGGCTGAGACAGAAGGTTCGTAGGTTTCAGGACAGCCTCAGCAACTTAATGAGAAGCTCAGTAATCTTGTGAGACCTGCTTCAAAATAAAAAATAAAAGGGCTGGGGGTATATCTTGGATATAGAATGTCCCTGGGTTCAATCCCCAGTACCATGAGCAATAAAAATAATTTTAAAAATAAAGTATATCAGCTATCTATATAACATTTACATTATATTAAGTAATAGACATAGTTTAGAGATTGTTTAAAGTATATAGGAGTATTGTATAGGTAGAATGAAAATACTAAGACATTTAATGTAAGGGTTCAAGTTGACTAGAAATTCAAGATGCCACACTCATGAGAATCTCTGCTTCCAAACTAGTACTGACCTCCAATGAGATGTGCTTTCTGGGCACATTCACCTGGAGGACCAGAGCAGGAAAGGGGAAACAGAACCTGGACCAGGGTAAGTGAGGAGTAGTCCTAGCAGATCAGGCAAGGTGTGTTTGAAAGTACCTTAGAAACTTATTTCCTGAACCCTAAACATGATTGCGTTCTATGTTTAACACATGGCTTGGATGGGGGAGTTGCTAGAAAGCAACTCTTTTTTTTTTTTTTTTGGTATTTTTGGCACTGGGGATCAAACTCAGGGTGTTACGCTTGCAGAGCGGCTTTACCACTGAGCTACATCCCAGCCCAGAAAGCAACTTTTGAAAAGGCTTATTTCTATGCTCATAGAGTAGATATCCAAGTTTATTTTGAACAGTGATTTAATTCTGCTGTTCACTCACATCAGCCCTAATAAATCCATGCACCAGCATGTCTGGAGACTGTGCCAAAGTTCACCTGAGGTTTGGACTGAGACAGATGCAGCAAGTCGATGTTAACAACACTGGGTCCTAAGTAGCCACTCCACATTGATCACTCAGCCGCCAAGTCAGGGAGGCTGATTTTACTAGACATGTCTCTTTTAATATGGATCAGTCTCTGGCTCAACCCAAACATGCCTTCCTCATGCCTGAGCTGTGTCTCTCACAGACCAGTGGGTCTCAGTGTGTCACTAACTGACCACTCCAGGCTCCAGAGCAGCTTACCTGCACATCTTCTGTAGATGTCAAGGACAGCCATGACCTCACCATACATTGGACTCCTAAGCATCAGGCTTCCAGATTCCTTCTACTACACCTTAAGTCAGAATTAAATATTAAGGAAGCAAAAGTAATTGTGTATAAGAAAGAAAAGTGACCTTTGAGTTCTCTTTTGCAAACATTAAAAGCAATACCATGAGAATAGGAACTCATGTAAGTCCCTGGGGCTACTTTTCAAAGAAATTTTTAAAAAGTAAGCAAATCACTACATGAAATAAATGAAGAATCTACCAGGGAAAATTGCTGAATAATAAAATAGGACATGCAGCTCATCCTCAGGGGATAATTACAAGCTCCACTCTGCAGATGCAGGGAGCACAAGGCCAGGAGTTAAGTATCCCAGTCCTCATCCCTGCCCTGCCATTTATTGGCTTTGTGGCCTCACCTCCTCAATCTTTTGGGGGGTTCGTGTATTCTTTTGCTACAGAAAAATGACAACACCAATGGAAGTCACAGAGGCAGATGTGAAAGTGGGAAGAAAGCAAACTAAGTTCTCTCTGTCCTTTTTTTCTTCCTCCTCATTACATTAATTCAAATGAGATACAATCCCCAACTCCAATTCCCTGAATGGAGTCCCCTTCTTCCAAGGCCCTAGAGCCTCCTCACATTCCTTTAGAAGATATGGCTGAGAGAATTACTGAACTTCCCTAAGCTTAATTCTAGTCATCTATGAATATTAATTAAAAATATTACCTAGCCTGGCATGATGGCACATGCCTATAATCAGCCTAATACTTGGGAGGCTAAAACAGGAGGATGTCAGATTTGAGGCAAGCCTCAGTAACTTATCAAGACTCTTAGCCACTTTGTGACACCCTTTATCAAAAATTAAAAAAAAAACAAAAGGCTGGGTATATCTTCTGGATGGAGTGTCTGTGGGTTCAATCCCCAGTATAACAATAAATAAATAAATAAATAAATAAATAAATAAATAAATAAATAAATAAACAAATAAATAAATAAAATACCTACCACACAAGTTCATTATGATGTTAAATTAAATAAATCAGGCACTGACTTGGGACAATGCCTAGTACCTTCAAAATGTTGGCTCTATTTTGGCTTTTATTACCTTAACTATGAGAAATTTTCAAGTTTCCTGCATACTAAATATGATATATTTATTATGCATTCATGCATTACAGATATATACTAAGTGCTTCATATATGTATGTAAATACATACTGTAGCCTGTTTTGACCTGTATCCTCTGTCATCCTCTGGATCCTTAGTTCTCCTGCAGCAAAATGTCTTGTGCAAATGGTCTACATTAAAATCATCTTATTGCTTTTTTAGGGAAAAACAAATGTAAAATAATCCCTTTGTGTTTATCACACAACTTCATCTATCTCACCAACTTTTTGTTTATACATTATTCTAAAGCAAATTACTGGCATCATGCAACTTGTCCATAAATGTCAATGTGTATCACTGAGAGATTGTTTTGGTTCTCCCTTTTGAGTTTCCATTCCCTCTCAACATGGGAGCATATGCCCATTCCAGACATAGAAATAATGAATAGAACTGTTTGTTCATTGTCAGTTCTCAGAGCAGTATTTCATGACTGCCCATTCTTAGGAATTTGATTTAACCATGCTGTATTGCATTTTGCTTACCCCATTTTATTTAAAGATTTTCTATTTTTGTCCAGGTAGCTAATGACCTCCACATTGGCAAATCCAATGAGCACTTCTTAGTCTTAATTCTGTTTGATTTTCTGAGGCCTTATACATTACTGTGAGACAGATATGAACTAACCTGAAATCAAGGTTACATGCCTTTGTTATTCTTTACTTTGTTACATCTTTGAAAGAGGGAGAGTCCCATTGTAAAGCACATCAGAGTTCCTGTCAGACATTACTGTATGAATGAGAGTTAAACTAGAAGTTTCCAACTTGTCTCCCAAGATGTCTTGCTTTCCTTTCCTTCCAACCCATGACAGTTTCAGGTCACTGTTTTCAGCAGATGGCCTCATAAAGGTTGATATATTTGGGCATTTGTATTTGGCTCTTATCTCTTGCATTCTACATAATTTTCTTGGGAATGCGGATGAAGAAAACTAGTATTACTTTTCTTTTCTTGCTAGTGAGTCTCTGTTAGAAGGGCAACTGTATCTCTCTGCTGCATTTTAAATCCCTTACCCCACACACCAGCCTTGTGTATGCTGAGTCATCACTGTGTGTTCCTCCAGTGCTTCCCACAGACTCAAAGCTCCTTCTCCATGGAATTAGTCTCATCTTTTATTTGAATAACACCAGTGTCTAGCTCAGTGCATCGTACACAGGAGTACATTAATGCTCTAACTAGATCATTTTTATCCTACAGTTAGTTCTTTTGGAAGTCAAGAGGAAATGCAGAAGTAGGTGCTTTTATAGATGCAAAAGAAAACTTGTGGATGCCCAGGTGGTATGGTTTGGGTGTGGTCTGAGTGTGTCTCTCAAAGGTCAACATTTTGAAAGCTTGGTACCCAGTGTGGTGATGTTGACAAGTGGCAGAACTCGAGGTCATTAGGATGCATGGCTCTCAGAAGGGATTCATGTTTGGATCTTTCTGGCTTCCTGTCTTACCCTGTGATCTTGTTCACACCTACTTTCCTCCTTGGGATGCCATCCATCATGACATCTGTTCCAGAAGCTAAGTAGACAGAGGTGTATAATCTTGGACTTTCATCCTCTAAAATGTTGAGCTAAAAAGACTTCCTTTATAAACAACCCAGCCTCAGTATTTTTATAGCAACAGAAATGGGCCAACACACTCTGTGTTCATGCTAATTCCATGTTAAAAAATCAAAAGAAATTGGGCTCTATGTATTCCATTTAGTTGAGAGAAGAGTAGTTACAACTTTACCATCATCATCATCATCATCACCATCACAACATCCTCATATGAAGAGAATATATATATACATATATATATGTAGATACAACCATTTGTTTCTTTATTCACTCACCGCGTTTATTAAATTTATATTTCATGTGCAAATAATTGCTATGAAAAATATCAATAAAATTTCCCCCGACATCAAAAGGTCTATAACTCAAATGAAAATGTATATATATATATAATATTATGTACATTATATTATATGTAATTAATGTGTATATCAATTATATATTATATCATATATTAATAACATAATGTGTGAAAAGTACTCAAAATTAAATAGAAACAGTGACAGGAGTTATGACATGTGGAAACACGGGAGGCTTGACTGAGTTGTGAATTGGCCTCTGGTTTAGAAATAGACAAGGTATGGGTAAGTGTGAGAACCCATGTCTAGCCATCATATAAGTAGGGATTTAAGGAAGCAAGCTACATTGGACGTGAGTTGAGTATTTCTGTGTAAGTATAGGGACCATGTGTATGTGTATGTTTGAGTCCAGATGCAGAGGTTCCCACACTGGCCTACAGTATTGATAACCAAATGAGATGCAGGGAACTTGGAGGAGAGTAGCCTATGTGATGTAAGAATATTACATGTGCATATGTTTGTCTCTAAGTGCACAAAATTAATAGTGATTGATTAGCCTTAGGAAGTTATAACTATCAGTTACTATATGGTATCTTGTCACATCTGTGACAAAATGCAGTCGTTTTCTGTGATTTTACTTTATCCTCTCATTCCATCCTCAAAACACATTACATAGGTGGACTCTGACAAATGATATGAATAAGAGAGGCTTTTAGAGGCTGTGCACCAGTTCCCAGGGCTGACACCCTTTCATTCCATTACTTCCTTATTCAAAAGAGCTAGAAACATATCATGCTCATAGTATTGGTAGTTGGTGGTAGAGTTGCTTTTATCCTTGTTTTTATTCATTTTTTAGTAATTAATACATACACTCTATATACAGTAAGAAATATGCAAAATGGTATGTAAGCCAAAGTCTCCTGATACCTCTCTTCTCTAGGAAGCCAGGTCCCTACTTTCTGGGGCACTGTGTGTCTTTGGGAAATGTTCTACATAGATATTAGCACACAAAAACCACTTCCCTTCTTCACAGACATTTATGTACATGGAAACAAACTCGCCAGCACCTTGCTTTTCTCACTTAACAATGTATCATGGCGATCCTTTCAGATCAGTGCTTGGAAATTTAATTTAAGAACAACAGGAAATTCTGCAGGTGTACCATAGTTTCTCCCACTAATGGAGATGTGGATTGTGACAATTCACTGCTACTAAAAACAATGTTGCAGGAAGGGGATGTAACTCAGAGGTAGTACACTTAACTAGAATGTGTGAGGCTCTGGAATCAATCCCCAGTGCCAACAACAACAATAATAATAATGCTGTGGTGAACAACTTTATACACCTGGCATCATGTAAATGTTTGTGTACATGTAAAAGAAATTTCTAGAAATGGGTTGCTAAGTTGAAACAAATGAACACTTAGTATTTTTATAGATAGTGTCAAATTATCCCCTAGAGAACTTGAGCCAATATCTATTCCAATCAGCAATTAAACAGATGACTTTTTTCTAATACTGACATGAAAAATACCATTTTGTTATTTTTCTGATCTTTTCAAGTCTACTTAATAAAAGGCATTATGCTGGTGTAATTAATTTGTATTTTCTATCAGCACCACTTTATCTGAATTCTTTAAATGTTAAAAATTTTTTGATCATTTTTATTTTCTAAATATTTTGCATTTTCTGGTGTTTACCACTCACTTGTTAAACTAGGAGTTACTTTAACATGATATCGTTGTACTTTTGCTGTTACTTAACTTTCAGTAGGTAGAATCAACCTATTTTCTGACTTTTATACTGATTCCAGTTTTATCCCATTGTGATTTGATAAAATTGTCTGGATTAGTTCTACATTTGAGAAGATTTTGTTTTCCTAGTGGCCATTTAAGGAAAATGTTCAATAAATCATCTGAAATTTTTGCTTTCAGCCATCAGTTTACAGAAAGAAAAAAAAATCTATTATATCTGACTTTAAATTATATTACTAAAATCATCTGTATGTCCGCTTGATCTTTCATGGAATAAAAAAAGGATTATTATTATTATTTTTTTTGTACGTGTTACTATTACAGGAATTAGATCTCACAAATGGGGCCAGAGTTGGAGAAATGAAGGTCTAGAAGTGAGTTAGAGCTACAATAAAAAATAATCATAGTCTCTTATACATGATATAGAACTGAGATTCATGTTAGCCCAATCTTATAATTTTTAATAGCTATGTTTATCTATATATATTTGATTGAATGGTGGGATGTTTGCTTTTAAGTAGTCAAATATTTTCTGCTATCATTTATCTCTTGTGACTTTCAGTCACTATTTCATAATAGAGGGCTAATATTTTTATTCCTGTTAGCATCCACTATAATGTAATATGATATACTTATTCCTGACTTTCTTTAAACATTGTCTATTAACTTCTGGTAATAACTAGTGATTAAATTGACTTCTTTCCTCTAACTTACACTTACTGTGTCATTTTATCTTATTTTATTTATCATTTTTGGTACTTGGGGTTGAACTCTTGGGATTCTGCTTTCAAGATAAACCTCCAGCTCTTTTTTTATTATTTTAAAACAGGGTCTCCCTAAATTGCTGAAGCTGACCTTAAAGCTGTGATCATCCTGTCCTACCCTCTCAAGTACTGGGATGACAGGTGTATACTACCATGTCTAGCACTTATTCTATTGTGTTCTAGTTGTAATTACCTTTGTAGAATTTAATATGGTTAATCCTCTGATAATTCAAAATCTAGTTTTTAATGACTACACATAGGAAAAGAAAAGCTCTGAGGATACTACCTCCCACATTCTCAGCTCTTGACTTCTCAACAGTTCTCTTTTATATCGCCTTCGGTTTGTTAGTGTTTGTAAAAGAGTTTTCATTGTAACACTGTTGCCCCTTACACTCTGGGTCACTTTTCAGCAAAGGAAAAGGATAAAATGCCTACTTTACTCCATCATGTGTAAATTAGAAATTTAGGAGTACTTTTTAATATATTCAAAATAGATGATTCTCAAAGTTAGTCCATTAGAAGATACTAAAAGCAATTCATTGCCTCATATCATTCTGTTTTCAGTCGAACACCAGTTTGTGAGATCCCTGCAGTGGAGAACTACTTGTCTAGAACTGCTAGAATAGCAATTTTCTTCACATATTTCAGATAAAAAACAATCACATTTTCCCCAAAGTTAAGCTCATGAAGCTCATGTGTGTTCCTTATAGCAGACATCCATAGACTCTTGCTCCAGCCCACATTCCTTCAGACACCCATGATTCTACCAACCAGATTATTACATAGCCTCCATCACATTGAAAATATAACATGAGAACTTTGGGGAGAGATAGTAAGACATAGTTGACATTCCTGCAGCAAGGTGGGGGATCCCAGAAACCACCATGATATAAATTCATGAGTGACTTCAGTAGCCTACACCCAGTGTACCCACACAGATCCCATGCTCAGAGCAGTCCTTACCTGGGTATCCTTGGAATTAATAATAACTTCAAAGTGGAGTTTGCACTTTGGAACTGATGTCTCATGAATCAGAGGAGTACTCTATGGAGGCTGAGTGCCTCTGTCATAGATAGTGTTGGCTCCTAACATCCAAATAACTCATACCCAGTCTCTGCCCAGCCCAGCCTCCTCTCTCCTCTTCCATATATCCACATGGTGGCATGGCAACTGCCACCCTCCCCTAAAGATGCAGGCCTGGACATGTGCAAAGGGAATTGTCAATGTCCCCATGACTTCTTAAGGCAAGGCCTGAACAAGCTGTCTGTCCCTGGGCTGGCAGTCCCTGGGCAGAGGAAGCAAGTGACTCAGTGGAGACAAGTCTTTTTTATTGTTTTTATTTTATTTTGAAGTGATTTGTTGCTAAATTGCAATTGCTGGGGTCTCACTAATTTGCTGAGGCTGGCCTAAAACCTGTGATCCCCCTGTCTCAGCCTACCAAGAACTGGAATTACAGGTGTTCATCACCACACCCAACCTGGTTTTATTTTTTTAGCACTTTTAATGACATTTTTGTCTGGTGTTTAGATAAGATACCCATATTTCTACTTAACACTGGCCTCCTAAATTGTATAGTTGGTCCTGGAAGTACAAGACAATTGTACTAATGGCACTGACACTTAGGGCACCATTGCATGAAATCACAAGGACACAAAAAGACTATTATAAGTTATTCTGATCAGGTGCAGGTGCAGGGGGTACAGTGATTGATGTTTCTCTTGTTTACTTGCTTCATTGGGCCAGGTCCTTGGCAGAGTACCTCTCCAGGTTTAGGTTCTTGCTTGTTGGCTCATTAGAGGCATTTGCACATATACATACATGCACGCTGCTTCCTCTTTACTGACATAGGGATTTCTATTTAGGAGCTGGGATGGTTGTGTACACACCAAGATAATTAAAATGCTGAATGTAGGATCCATTTGGGACTTATGCATGTGGAGTCAATGAATTCATGAGCCTGTATTTGACACTGTTTGGCCCTGAAAGGGAAATTAAAGCAATAAAGATAGCTTGTCTTTCAGAACTTTAGAATTGCGTTGGAGCCAAGCATATACTCACATTAAAGAAAAAAAAAAAAAAACATAGTAACCAGTATGATGAACATCAAATGAATAGTACCAACAAAAAGTCATGGGAAAGAATAGACTGCCTGTGAGGGTTGCGACATGGCATTTCACGCATGCGATTTGTTTTCTTCATTTCATCCCATTCTGAGCATGAATGGATCTTATCCTCATCATATAGACCATGTCACAGATGCTCTGAGAACTCAGGTTGGTCCCCAGGGCCACACAACTAGTTAGTATTCAAAAGTAAGCTGAGTGACTCTAAAACATGGTGCCTCCCAATGATATTTATTCAGCTCATTATTCAGAGAACTTTTTCATCTGTTACTTCATTTGATCTTCACAAAGGCCCTTGAAAGAAAGCTCACCACCAGAAAGGGAAGCCAAGGACATAGCATGGGTGAGGAGCACAAGTTCATTATTGATTCACAAGTGTGGCTCCTCTGATCTTCCATGAACTCTTTTTGTCTGGTAAGTGAATGGACTGAAAAATGACTATATAATCAAAGTGTGATTTGTCCAGGACGGTACTGTATGAATAATTTATGTAGCATAAATACGGCTGGACGGAGCACTTAACTAAACCCTTGATCAGATGCCTCTTATTATTTGGCTGGCAGACAATCAAAAAATAAAGTGAAATTTTGGCAAATTCCACACACACTTGGGAAAGGCCTCAGAGAGTGAAGGAAGAACACTAAAAGAGGAGGGGAACTTGAGAGTTTGGAGTGGATTTAGATTCCTGAGACATCTGGAAGCCCCTACAAAAAATGATAAGGTGTGTCTGCGTATCTTACAATGCAACTGCAGGTAATAACTGTGGTTGTAGATAAACCAGAGTATCCTTTTGGCTACAATGTGGTAGGTAAGTTTTTTTTAAGTCCTCAGTCAGTGGGGACTGACTGACATTGCCAATGGGCTCAATATCACTTGTACACTGATACATGTGAACCTGCCACAGTGTATATTCTGAGACTCATGGATACAATATTATTTATTTCTCCTTGAAATCCCAAATCATTCCACTCCCACCTCATGCTCAGTAACTGATGTGGGTTACTAAAAAAGTTCACATGAAGAAGGCACAGCATGACTGGAAGAAAAACAGAAGGGAAACCACAAGAATAAATATCAAATATTCAAACTTTCATGCCCAAGTCCGATGATTCACTGGGACTGACATAAAAAATTTTATGACACCAACTTGTCTTCTTTGTGGCCCTTCTTCACATTCATCATACATTAGCCGCCCTTCCAAATAAAAGCTTTTATTCCTGACTTCAGAGTCTCTCCAGACTCAAAGCTCTGAGTCACCAGACTGTGTCTTTCTGAAGGTTTTCATTGCTGCATAATTGGGTGCACACACTGGTAGGATGCTGGTCCAGTACCTAACTCTCTGTCCCAGGAGACATCCCTAGGTAGAACTTTTTCCTAGCTAGGAATGACTGATCTATCCATGAGAGATGACTGGAATCTTATGCTGCTCCAAATATAATGATGGCATTTCCTGCATCTTCCCATGAAAACTTTAGTTTCCTTCACAATAGAGAGACAATTTATTTTTTATTCTGGCTTGAATATAAACATGGCTTGCCCAGTAGCCAGGCTGAAGGGAAGAGTGGTGCCCTTCACTGACTGTCTTCTTAGCTACATGCAGAGATTACTTTCCTGACTATTGATTTCAGCTACTCATTCCTTTATACTGTTTTCCTTAGTTCCCAAAGACATTCATTTTCTACTGTACATCCTCATGATTGTCTTAGGTTCTCCTGGAGTTGACTATTTAGAGGTGGAAGTCAATGACTCTGTCTCAAACATGATATGTGGCTCTTCTTCTGGCCAGACGCCTCGCACTTTCATCCAAGGGTGTCCTGACACCTTCCTCATGCATAAGACCCAGGTTCGTTGAGCCAATTTGTACTACTACTACTCTTAAATGGGACAGCAGTTCAGTACTATTCCATTTTTCTTAGTTTACAAGCACAGTTAGACATAGTCTTCCTAGCATGTGTCAACTGATTTCAATTTCATTTCTTCACAGTTTAATTTATCTTCTTTTTTTCATTTTAAGGGTTTCTATGTATTTTACTATGTTTAAAAATGTTTAAGCTATGTTTAAACATTTCATTGTTAAACTATCTTATATTTATGTTTAAAAATTTTGCTTAAGCAAATTTAATTAGAAGGACTACTCTATATCTCCATATTGGGTAAATTAAATACTAGGCTTTTTTTTTTTTTCTTTCTGTAGAAATAATTTTTGTATCTGGATTGGGCCTTTGGTCCACTCTGTGTTGCAAAGACTTCCTTCTATCCTAATATGCACTTGCTCATGCTCTTAATTAAATTCAAACAGAAGTTCTTAGTCTCAATGATCTAATTCAGCAATGTTATTCTTTATAGCATTTTGTATCTTGTTTAAGAAATTACCAGATATTCTCCTATTACCAGATGTAATATTAGGTCACATTTTATTTTATTTCTTCCAATTTTTCCAACACCACTTAAAAGCCCATTTTCTCACTGCTCCCCTGTATAATCTTTGCTATTAATCATGTACCTCTATAGGTCTACTTCTAGTTTTCCAATTCAATTCCAATATTCTATCTGCTCAACCTTGAGCCAGTATCTTGCAGTCCTAATGATTACAGTTATAATGATTCCTTGTAGATTCAAGAACAAATCTTTTCTCTTTAAAAGCATAATGAGATTTAATTTTTTCTATACACATTTTAGAGTCATGTTTTCAGTTCCAAAACAAAACACTTTGGTATATTGATAAGATTACATGGAATCAAGAGATCCATTTGAGAATAACTGATAACTTTACAATATTCAGTCACAAGCCAATGAGTGTAGTTTCTCCAAATACTATGATTTCGTACATATTTCATTTAATAATATTCTAGAATTTTCTGATTAGAGACTATATTTCATTAGTTAGAATTATTCTTAGGTATATTATATTTTGTGATATAATATGAATTATACCTTATTTTCAAATTTAATCATATAATTGTTTGTTGCTATTATTCAGAAATAAATTTATTGTAGTAAATTGACCTTGAGTCTACCAGTGATGATGACCTCATAAATCCTAATGATTTATTTATGGGCTTTATTAGATTTTCTGTGTGTACTATCTTACCATCCATGATTTATATATTTTCCTTTCTGATCCAATGTTTAAATATTTTCCTTGCCTTACACATTGTACAGGCACTTCAGTAAATGTTTATAGAAGTGAGAATTTGGAGAACTTTCTTTACTTATTATATGAATATGAAATCTTACAAAATTGTATCATTAAATGTTTTCTGCTTATATATTTGTAGGTATTCTGTCAAATTAAACAATTACCTTTAATATATGTGACACATTCCACATCAAGTGCTTTTCTCTTGTCATCATTTTACTTTATGAATATATTTAATTATATTATTTTTAAATCCTAAATCAATCTCATGTTTTTAAAATTAATCTATATTGTTACTCCAGCTCTCTTTTGCCATATATATAGATATTTGTAGATGTTATAATGATATTATGGTAAGATATGATTATCATAATGTTTATCATGACACAAAATCAAGTATGTGCATATTTATTGTCATTGTATTAGATTCAGTTGATGAACATATTTTATGTTTATTAAAACATGGCACATGGAAGGGTGCAACAGTTACAGCATGATGTGTGAGTCAGTGGACACATTGATACCATATGTAACTTGGTTTCCTAACACTTCAGATTTTATTAGGTTCATGGCAATCTAAGAAACCATGGATACATGGAGTTAAGTAATTCCTATAATTGCCATACTTTGGAAACTTCAAGTAAAAAACAGAGGTTTAGGAGTAAAAATCTTTGGTATGAAGATGACTTCTATTCTGAGAACTAGGCAGGCCCTCATATATTTTTTAATTGAAGAGGGAATTGCATTTTGAAGACAGGGTGGAGTGGGATGCTAGTAGATCTATAAAAGAGCCTCACAGTAGGAAACAATGCCTTTGAATTCAGACCAATAGAAGCTTACTATAATGCCACTAACATGTATTAATCATGTGAGTTTAGATGTTTAACTTCTCTGAAATTCAGATTCCTTGTCTACAAAAACTGAAAATTGTTTTCCTTGAAAGTGTCTTAAAAGACGAATCTGTTGGCGGATGATGCCCAACACTTTTCAGTCATCAACACAGAAGGATGGAAGAGAAGGGAAGAGGTGTGAGGGAGGAGGAGTGGGAGCTGGGCAGCCATACTCATAACAATCCATCCATGTGCTCTGCCCCCTGGGATGAGTTCTGTACTTTCCCTTCCCTTTGGTAGCTCTGTGGTTCTCCAGCTGTGCATACAACAAAACAAGATACTCAGGTCAGGTCATGGTGATCAGTGGCTGGACCTTCCCTAGAGGAACTATTTTATTTTTTGCATGAATTTAAATGCACAGTCTAGAACTCCTATGCAATTTGAAAGATGTTTCTATAGATAATTCTTTATTTGTTTATTAGGGAGTTTCTATCAAGACCTTATTAAAGAAAGGTCTGTCTCTCATGGCAAACCTCCCTGTGGTATTTCAAATTTGCTAAGTTTCTTGCCAAACACCAGTTACCTTTGAATTAGAATCCAGGCTGAAATAAGGCAAACCATGCTTTTTAAGAAAATTAAATTAGTTACAATTTCAAACACAGATCTCTGAGTTGTTCTTTGGCCTCTTTTGCTAATATTTTCATTTTATTACCCATGAAACCTGTGAGGGGTTGAGACACTTCCCTTGCCTACTGTTCCACATGGAAGAAGAGCTACTAACAGAGGCAGCAATGTTCTCAAACTGTTACTTTACCCAGGTTTTACTTATTTCCATTTGATTTTCTAGTTCAATTTTCAAACGATACAACTCAGAGGGACAATGGACAGTTTACATCTTCACGGGGCAGAAATATGAGTGGCCTTATCTAAATCTTGACTTCCTTCTACACATCACTTCCTGATCCCAACTTCCCACTTGAGACTTTTCTATCACTACCTGACTCTCTATGTATATACACAGTACTTTTGTTTCTTGTTTGTCTCTCTTACCAGTATAAGTATGACGCCTTATGGGCACTCACTACATTTCCCTGGAGATAATAAATTATGCTACTTTATAACAAGATTGTTTGGGATAAATAATTAGGTTGGAGAAGAAGGGAAAGGGATATTAGGATACTTTTAATGAAGTGTACTAATTTAATGAGTACTTAACACTGACAACTTTCACATCAAATAGAAGTCGTATACCAAAAAGACCTTGGCCAGGGAAAGAGAATCATCTTTCATCATACCTGTTGCTTTGAAGACCCTTACTAACCTGCTCTCCTGTTTTGCCCTCAGGCACAAAACTGAATAATCACTCCAATAGTAGTTCTTAAATGAGAATTCTAAGACTCTCCCCCTCAACACACACACACACACACACACACACACACACCCCTCAGGTCAACTAAATAAAAAACTCTAGGAATGAAATTGGGCATTGTAGCGCAGCACACCTGTAATACCAGCACTTGAGAGGATTAGTCAGGAGGATTGCAGGTTCGAGACCAAATTCAGAAACTTAGTGAAACCCTGTTTCAAAGAAAATAAATAAATAAATAAATAAATAAATAAATAAATAAATAAATAAATAAATAAATAGGGTTGGGATGTAGCTCAGAAGTAGAATGTCCCTGGGTTTAGCCCTGATACTACAAACAAACAAATATCCCTCTAGAATAGGACACAGCAATATGTTTGAACAAGGTTTCTAGTGGGTTCCAATATGTGGTGAATCTTGAGAATAATTGGTCTACATCTTTTTTTAAGAGGTAAATTTGTGTTTTATCTAAAACTATTTGTCTTTCTATACATTTTTGTGCATGAAATGCATGTGCTTTTATACTTTTACTGCCTGTGTATTCATACATACAGTGTCACATATATGTGAACACACATAAATCATTGACAAGCCAAATGTTTATCATTCAATGTTGTGAAACTTAAGAACTTTAAAAGCCACAGTACTTGCTTTGGGCTGAAATTTATTCAAGCACCATGGCTTGTATTCAGCTTAGCAGAGTTGACAAGTCATTCTCCAGCCTGTTCCTTCCAAAGGACATCCCTGTCACCAGGCAGATTGAAGGGGGAGTAAAGTGGATTCAGAAATAATGAGCCTATTCCCCATAAGGCAGTGACATGAAGTAAGCCAGATTACTTCGTAAACCATCATGACCCAATCTGCTTGTGGGAATTCTGAGCTTCAGAGAGACTGTTATGAAGAGAAGCGGGGTAGTAGAAGGTTAAAGAAACATAGGACTTTAATGGCAGCTTATGTTTTTAAATTCAAGTTGCCTGCTGTAGGACGTGTGATCACCTGTTCTATGACTCTCGGAAGATAGAGTAAGGAGAAAATTCAGCACCTACTGAGGGCTTTCTCTATAGGCTGGTAATTTATATCAGTATAAATTATACTTTAATATAAACTCACAAAATGTACTTTAGAGAAGAAAACAAGAGGTTCAGAAAGTCCATGTAATTTCTCTACCATTATATGTCCAGTGACATATAATGTGACATATAATGGTGAGGAAGATTTGGTCCAGTCTGTCTGGTTCCAAAAACTCTTTAATGCACACAGTGCTGACTAGGCGCTGGGTGAACTCAAGATATAGGAATGACCTCCATCTTTCTGGTAGACACTGTGAGGTCTCACTGGCCATCTTTCTGATTGTGAAGAATGCTCAGCTCTCTAGGGCCTTTGCGTTTTTCATTCTTTCTGCAGGGAGTACACTCTGCCTCATGGTCTCATAAGGCTGACTCTTCCTTCCCTTCTATTAACTCACTTGGAATTTTCCCAGAGAGTCTCCTAACCACACAGAGAAAAAAAGCTCCCCTGCTTACTGGTCAGGCCACCTGCTTCCTCATCCTCTTCATCTTTATGCATAGAAATGGATCTGAATTATGTATGGTTTGGCTCATTCATTTAGGGTCTCCATTTCCCAATTAAAATGCACATTCTGTAAGAATAGGAACTTTCTTGCCCTCTACTTTATACCTTATTCTTAGAGCAATCTATGGTAATTAGTAGGCATTTGGTGTGTATTACATATTTTTATGAATAAATCCCACTCTTACTAGGAAGAATGATACACTTATAATTTTTAAGAATTCTGTCTGTAACACCATAGTATTCTATAGAACTGAATGACTGATGGTGACCTTCATTCAAAACAAGCTTACCAGTCAAATTCCATGTAAATAGTACCATGTTCTGTACAACAGTAATTTAAGAGACCATAATACAGAAGTTTTAATTAAATCTAAATCTAAAAGCATATGAACAAAAACTGCAGTGGACAACAAAGAGAAGAAAAAAAAGATTGATTCCCTTCAATAGTGAATAATTTATTCATTCATTAGCAAAAGATTACTGAATACTTTCATGTTGGACATTATAAGGAGGGTGATTCTCAAACTTGGAACCATCTAGAGGGCTGAAAAATACTCATGACTGTGCTCTACTCTATAGTATCTGTTTAATTCTTCTGTGGAATGACCTGGGCATTGGGATCCAAGTTTGAGAATCATTGCTCTGAGTATAAAGCCATAGCATTGTGGCTGTCAGAATATGCTAAAGTGACAGGACAATTATAACACAGGCCTGGAAGTGTTGTCTAGGGATGACTGTGACTGGAGGTTTCCATGGGAGCACAGACTGGTGAACCTCAAACACTGCTTAAGCTGAGCTACAGAGCACAAGATAAAAGATTTTGAGGCAGAAACTGGTAAAAAACCAAATTCAAAAATATAAGAAAGATAGTAGCTGGGAGTGGTGGCACAAGACTGTAATCCCAGTACTTGGGAGGCTGAGACAAGGAGGATCCCAGGTTTGAAACCAACTTTAGCAACTTAACAATACTCTCATTATCCTAGAATACTCTCATTATCTAGTTCCAAAGGAAAAAACAATGTAATGGGGGGTGTAGCTCAAAGATAGAATGTCACTGTACTAATTTTTCTCTCTCTCTGTTTTTGTTTGTTTGTTTTTTCTTTTTTGTTTTTTGTTTTTGGTACATGAAGAAGCTGTAGGTGAGTAAAAGAAAAAATAAACAAGGTTTGTTGTTCTGGACAAGTATTCTTGAAGGACTCAAGACATAACCTCTATCTTGAAAATAGCTAGAATAGGAATAGACTTAGAGGAAAGAAACGAAGGTAGTCCTAGAGAAAACTGTCAGAATTTTAGGAATTAACTGGTCTTACCAGCTAATTTTATTGTGATCAAACTGGCATACAGAAAAATTATTCAGCCTGCCCCCCTCAAACAAATGAATCATGTTTTTGTTTTGTTTTTATTTTCAGTCAGCATTCTTGCTACTGTAACCCAAATTACCTGATGACTACAACTTAGAGGAAGAATTTTTTTTCACAATTCTGGAGGTTTCAGAAGTTTCATTTCATGTTAGATTGAATCACATCTGCAGAGATTAATGCATAGTTGTGGGAAACAGAGAGAGATAGGGAGAGAGGGAGGGAGAGATGGAGATTGCACAAGGGGAGAGGGTGAGGGATATCTATATAGTCCCCAAGCCACCCCCCTATGAACTACTCCTATAGCCACACCTCACTACCCAATAAATCCATTAATCCATCAATGGATTGTCCATCAATG
The DNA here is from genome assembly GCA_004027655.1 of Graphiurus murinus. Classification (NCBI taxonomy): domain Eukaryota; kingdom Metazoa; phylum Chordata; class Mammalia; order Rodentia; family Gliridae; genus Graphiurus; species Graphiurus murinus. The sequence continues at coordinate 124,303 of PVLC010001238.1, read as the reverse complement.
AGATCAGTACCCTCATGATTTAATTATATCATCTCCTGGGACATTATATATCCCAACCAGGACACATGCCAGCTGTAGATTCTAAACTGCAATATAAGCCTGGAGACTTTCCAGACAATTTTTCAACCACTTGGTGGAAAACTTGTTCCCCCTCTAATGCTTTTGGGGAAAATGACATTTATGGAAACAACAACAACAACAAAAAGGGCAGTATGTTGCAAAGAGTCAAAATATTAAGAGAACACTAGACACCAATTGAAGATGTCATCTGTCTTGGTATGTGGCCCCAAAGCTGTCCTTGAGTGTACAATTACCCTTACTCCAATCTTGTTCCCAATGATGACCTCTTTTATAAGATGAGGGCAAATGGAAAATTTCAATTGCATTTACTGCCTCTGATATTGTTTGATGGTGGACTTTCTAGTAAGAAAGATGTAAAAATAGTTGTTTATCTGTATATGGGATTTGGGTCACTCAGAAAGGTCAATGTGCTCCTTGTTTTGGCCATCTCCATCTCACTGGCAGTACTTCCATGTTTTGACAGGATGGAAGCTTTCAGTATTGGTGCAACACATACACACACACACACACACACACACATTGATGGCCTTTACTTTGAATTAAATAGGCTAGAGACTTTAATAAGCCTCCTCTGAGTGTCTTAACTCAGTCTCATTAGCTACACACTGAGCCTTTAAAGTATGCTTCATCAGTGCAAACTAGTGACCAAGCAGCACAAAGCTTTCTCTGCAGCTAGTCTACTGGTATATGCAGATGTTTTTCCCTTCTTCGCTTTCCACATTTATTTTCTCTCCTGAAATATTTCCAAAGCTTTCTCTTTTTTGTATTTTGGATTTATCTAAGTCAGCACAGCCATGGCCCTGGAGCTGCAGGGGAGAATGCTGTGTGTGATCGGTGCATGTGCAGTCAACAAAATCATTGCTTATGTCTGGCTTCTGGACTTTGATCATCATTGAGGAGAAATGCAGAACTAAGAAAGAGCACATGTCTTTATGGTCAAACACGGAATTAGAATTTGAGTGTACAGATGGGGAAATTGAGAAGTATTTTGAGGCATACTGTGTAAAATGAGCTCAGGAACTCCTTGTCTCCCTTTCTCCAGCCCTCCTTAAACCAAATTTTAGAACCTGCATCAAGACTCGAAGCTTCCCCTACCACTGCAACCCACATTGAACTCTCTCTTCCCTGAACATTAGCCAAGTATTATAGTGTGTACCAAACAATTTAGCACTTAACACTAATTAAATGAGGTTAAATAAAATCACTTTTGCAGAAGTGCCTGCTGTGAACTGCAGGAGACAGGTGCATGGAACTATTACCACCATTAATTAGATTAATTGGCTTTTGTGTGTTCATTTTTCCTCCTCAGCTCTTTTGTACGCTTTCCGTAGGAGCTTCCATGTCAGCTAATTCAGGATGAGAAGAGAGGAGAGGCTGAATAGCTGTGGCTTTATTAAAGATGGAATGACTTGGTGGCCCAGCCCGTGGCTCCTTACACGCAGCAGCAGTCTTATTTATTCCTGCTGCCATTTTCTCCTTGGAAATTCTCACTCATCTTTGTGAAGGGAGTGATGCCAGAACTCTATGAGCTATATTTAAACAGCCAAAAATGAAAAACTGTAATGTGATTGATAACCTTAAGTCTCGGGAAATGATATTACTAATTAAATCATGAAACATTAGGCAGGCTGTCAAGCACCAATATATTTAAAGTTGTAACAGCTCTTGCTTATTTTTAAATTGTTTGCATATTGAATGATTCTGGTAAATTTTTTCTATTTATTAGGCCAAGTATAAAGTGCTCATCTCTTATTTTTACTTCCAAATTTATAATGTTTATTAATAGTAGCCATCAGTAGTATATATTCTAGTAAATATTTTTGAAAAACATAAATATTCTTTTCAGAATAAGGATGATATTTTAAAAATAAATGTCAATCTTGTATAACGGAGAAAGCATTGAGAAAGTTCAGAAATTTTTTATTGTTATATGATCTTATTTTTTTATTGTAGTAATTCTTACAATATAGCATACATCTTTGTTAAGTACAAGTTGTTAACAAAATATTTGCACACAATTCTCATTTGACCCCTTCCCCAATTCCCACCCTGTTCCCTCCCCCTTCCTCCCCTCAGGTTCAGTTCAGTGAGTGACCTTGATATGATTGTGTAAGTACATCATGTGCCTTAGGGTGTCCCTCTGCCCCATGCATCCACTACAATTAAAGCAATTTCTTTGCTTATTGAGGATCTCTCCTTTTCATCTGGTGGCCCTCTTATGCCCTATCTTCTCCCTAGCATCCGCATATTAGGGAGAACATATGCTTCTTACTCTTTGTGACTGACTAATCTCACTTAACATAATGTTTTCCAGTTGCATCCATTTCCCTGCAAAGAACATGATTTTGTTCTTCTTTATGCCTGAGTAGAATTCCATTGTGTACATATCCCATAGTTTTGTAATCCATTCATCTGTGGATGGACATATTGGCTGTTTCCATAGTTTGGCTATTGTGAATTGTGCAGCTATAAACACAGATACACATGCATCGGTCTGATAATTTGGTTTCCATTCTTTTGGGTATATACCCAGTAGTGGTATTGCTGGGTCATATGGTAGGTTCACTCCCATTTGTCTGAGGATCCTCCATACTATTTTCCACAGTGGTTGCACAAGTTTGCAATCCCACCAATAATGTATTAGGGTTCCCACTTCTCCACACCCTCACCAGCAGGTGTTGTTGTTCATGTTTTTTATGATTGCCATTCTGACTGAAGTTAGGTGAAACCTCAGGGTAGTTTTGATTTGCATCTCTCTGATTGCCAATGATGTGGAACATTTCCTTATACATTTATTGGCCATTTGTATTTCTTCTTTTATGAAGTGTTTATTTAGATCCTTTGCGCATTTTTGATTGGGTTATTTGCTTTCTTAGTTGTGATTTTCTTGAGTTCTTTGTATATCCTAGATATTAGACCTCTATCTGAAGTGTAACTGGCAAAAATTTTCTCCCACTCTGTGGGCTCTCTGTTGAGGTTCTTGATAGTTTCCTTTGCTGTGCAGAAGCTCTTCAGTTTAATACAGTCCCATGTATTGATCTTCCTTTGAGCTGCTTGTGCTTTTGGAGTCTTGTTGAGAAAGTTTTTACCTGTGCCTAATGTGTTCAAGTGTTGGCCCTATGTCCTCTTCAAGTAGCTGCAAGGTATTGTGGAAAATGTTAAACAGTCACAAAAGTAGAGAAAACTATAAAGCATACTATTAGTTCAATCACTTAACTTCAAAAATTTTTATTTTACATATAACTGCTCTTTTGATTCAAGTATTTTGAGGTAAATCCCAGATACCATGTCATATAGCCATAAATACATAGAGATATATGTCTAATAGATAAATATTTTAAGATAACTATAATATTCATCATACCTAACAAAATTAATGACAATTTCTTTTTTAGTAATTTTGCTGTATAGAAGTATAATTTACATATCATTTAGTTAATTTTTACAAATACAATTGGGTGATAATTTTAAAAAATGTTATTTTGAATTGACTTTTGTCTCACAAAAGAATTTCAGACATCAGAAAATTTTCCTATATTCTTCATTCAGCTTCATCTACCATTATTATCTCATATAATCATAAACATTTATCAAAACTAAGAGCTTAGTATTGGTATATATTACTTACTAAGCTGCATTATTTATTCAGATTTTACTAATCCTTCCACTAATGTCTCTATCCTTTTCCAAATTTTCATCAGAGACTCCACCTGTATTTAAATGGTCTTATCTCCTTAGCCTCTTCTCATCAATGAGTTCCTGAGTCCTTTCTTGTTTTCCATAGCTTCAACACTTTTAAAGATGAGTTTTTAATTTGTAATTTTTTGATGTTTCTTCTGGATATGGTTTAGGATATCACATTCATGGTGGATCATATTAGATGATCATATGGGGATCATATTAGAGTATATGATGTTGATAGGTCTTATTGTTTGTGGTATTAATATTAATAACCTGTTGATGGTGATATCTCTACTGTAAAGATTACTATATAATTAATTTTGTTAAATACCTTTTGGCATTTTTGAAGATTATATTTTTCTTTTGATTTATTAAATAATGACTTATATGAATGTATTTCCTAATACCAAATTACCTTTGTGTCCCTGTAATAAATTTCACTGCATCATGATTAAAAAATAAATAAATAAATAAATAAATAAATAAATAAAATAAAGTGCTCATCTCCATCATATCTGCAAGCAAAGAGTTGATCTGAATAAATCTGAGTCCAAAAGAACAATTTCTCCTTCATCTCACATTCTCTCTGTCCAGCCCTTTTTATGAAAGTGAGCTTCATTCAACTTTAGTATTTACAGTTCCAAACTTTACAACTTCTGGAAGCAAAAGTATGTGGTAAGAAAGGTGAAAGGAAAAGTCTGAAAGCCAGAAGTGGTGGTGGAAACCTTTAATTCTAGTACTTAAAGGCTGAGGCAGAAGGATGACTGTTTTGAGGCCAGCCTCACCAACTTAGCGAGACCCTCATCAGCTTAGTGAGGTTATGTTTCAAAATAAAAAAGGGCTAAAGGTATGACTCAGAGGTAACATGCCCCTTGTTTCAATCTGCCATACCAAACCAAACCAAACAACCAACCAAGCAACAACAAAAACAGACTGAAGAAACAGAGCTAGGATTTCCTGAACACCTAGTGTGTGCCAAATCATTCTCTCTCTGGATTATTGATTTTACTTACATATGAGAAAATTAAAACACAGAGGTATCAAAAGAAACAAAAAACACACAAAAATAACCTCTCCCTGTTATGCTCGCCTCCTGGAACCCACCCAATGAGTCGTCACTCCCCATGAGATAATGCAAAAGCATGTAGGAAGTTTATTGCTAGTTTGGGCTAGGGTCCGAGACGAAGTGGAGTCTTGACAAGGACCCCGACTCTGGCTTTGTTCAGCCTTTTATAGTGTTAGGTTACACAGGTGGGAAATTTTCCAGTGTGCAGGAAAGAGCAACAAAGAGCAATCTGTTACACTGGGATTGATGGAATCTTGTTTGCAGGCCTGAGAGAGAGACTACGGGACCATAAGGATTGGCTGGTTCAATGAGGAGGGCTTAGGAAGGGATACGGGGTGTATTGGGATTGGTTTGGCCCATTAGGGTGAGATCTAGGGACTGGAGTCGTTTTGTGATTGGACAGAGACATCAGAGAGCCTGGGGACTTTTTCTATCTTTTTTCTGGTTATATTGGTCTAGGGTGATTTCTGAGAAGGGGCAGTTTCGCCTCAGGGAAACTGAAACTTGGGCCTGCTAATCTTTTACCAGTTTTTCCAGCCTGTCGTGGTGGAGTCCCCTTCACCCCCATATCAACAGATTATTATGAACAGGATATTTTGAACCGAGGGTTGTTTAAAGCCTAGTTTTTTTCTACCAGGTTGACTTCACTTCTTTTGAACTATGTTTTCTTCCCAGGGTCTCTACCTTATAGCTATTGAAATCCTTCAATCTGAGGATAGGAAAGGCTATGGAAAAAAAAAAAAAAAGTAGAAAAGATGAAGGTATAATTCTTCTTCCGAAGTTCTAGCCTTCAGGGAGAAACTGCTCTTCTGTCCCACAGCTGGCTTATGTGGGGACTGTGAGATCACAGTCACATCACGTGTGGAGCCTCACCCCCTTCTCTGCAATGGGACAATGATTCCCACATTGAAGTTTTGGAGAAGATTGAATGGGAATCATTTTAAGATATCTACAAGAAGACAAAGATAGAGGCAAGAGCAGACCTACTATTTTCAAAATTGTACTAATATGTCTGCTTATTCTTTGCTTAAAGATGGCTTTAAATATAGTATGTTGTATAAATGCTGACAAACATGACAGACACATCTTTCCCCAATGCAAAGTATTAGACTGAACATAATGAAACTGTGGTTTTAAACTAAAAGGATGAAATATCAAGTTAAATAGTATTAAGGAAGCCTTAATTAAAGTTCCAAAATGATTGCTTTAAAATATCTTTTTTTTATTAATTGTTGCATTGTAATCATACATCTTTGTTAGGTACAAACTGATAAAGGCATACATGCACACATTTCTCATTTAACCTCTTCCCCAATTCCCACCCCACTCCTTCACCCTCCCTCCTTCTCAAGTTCAGTTTAGTGATTGACTTTGATATATTTGTGAAAGTACATCATGTGCATCAGGGTGCCCCCCACCCCTTCCATCACCTTCGGTTAAGTCAACTTCTTTGCTTATCCAGGGTTTCTCCTTTTTCATCTGGAGACCCTCTTATGCCCCATTTTCTCCCTAGCATCTGAATATTAGGGAGAACATATGCTTTTTTACTTTTTGTGACTGACTAATCTCACTTAACATAATGTTTTCCAGTTGCATCCATTTCCTGGTGAATAGCATGATTTTGTTCTTTATGGCTGAGTAAAACCCCATTGTGTACATATCCCATAGTTTTGTAATCCATTCATCTGTTGATGGACATTTTGGCTGGTTCCATAGTTTGGCAATTGTGAATCTGCAGCTATAAACATAGACACACATGCATCATTCTGATAGTTGGGTTTCTATTCTTTTGGGTAGATACCCAGAATTGCTGGATCATATGGTAGGATCATTCCCATTCATCTGAGGATACTCCATACTGTTTTACAAAGTGGTTGCACTAATTTGCAATCCCACCAACAATGTATTAGGGTTCCCACTTCTCCACACCCTCGCCAGCATTTGTTGTTGTTCGTGTTTTTTATGATTGCCATTCTGATTAGAGTTATGTGAAATCTCAAGGTAGTTTTGATTTGCATCTCTCTGATTGCTAATGATGTAGAACATTTCCTCATATATTTATTGGCCATTTGTATTGGGGGAGGGGCCCCTGGGCAAAGGAAAGGCTCAGTAACCCACCCCTCTAGCAACTGGCTAGGTGCAGAAGTGCAAAAGGGACCTGGAGCACAAGAGGCATGGACCTTACAGGCCCCCTGAAAAATGCCTGGCATTTAGACTGCAGGCCCACCACCAGCAAAGGCAGAGAGAAAGAGATGCAGATAGGGCCTGTGGAAAGCACGGAGCCTCTGGTTTACACTGAGTCCAGACCCAGTGACGCCTCCCCTGCCTACATAGACAAGAGCAGCATAGGGACAGGTCCTGTGGAGAGCTCAGAGTCACAAGTTTGCAGCAGGAGGGGCACCAGTGGAATTCCCTGCCTGCACTGATGGAAAGAGCAAATAAGATTCCTTTAAAAAATCTTTATATCAGTTTGTTATTTTCCTATCTGATCCTGGGAAGAGGTGCTCCTAGCTAATCCCTACCTTGCATTCTAAAAGACTTTCCATTATATTGCAAATGAGTAAACTGATGCTGTCCTTTATCTTGCAACTGCTGGAACAACCACAGGAAATTATATGCACAGAGGAAAATAAAGGCCTTCTGGCATTAAATCCCAGTCTGGGACCTCATCTTTATTCCATGTGGATTTACATTTTGCCAAATCCAAGGCCACAAGCTATTGCTATAATTAGACTTAAAAATCTTTTTCTGATTTCTCTTTTTTCTGCTGACAAGGACTTGCTACTTAAAATTACAAATTGCAAATATATTATCATAGTATACATCTGGTCATCTTTCACTTCATCCCTAAGGTCTAAGAAATTGCCTTTGTTTTTGGGTGTTGAATTTGTGTAGCTTCAAAGTGCTATCTCTGAATGAGTGAAAAGGAAAAGAAATCACAAACTCATTTATCCTTTGGCAGTCATGTCCTCCTCCAGCTCTATAATATATTGCCAAGTCTCTGGGCCCACCCAACTCTTGGCCTCCTACTCTAAGTTCCACTGTTCAGTGTCCTGTCGAGACACACAAGTCCCCTCTTTCATGGGAGCTGAACCATTCACGTGGAATGATTGCCCTTTGGCCTATCCATGGAGTGACTATATAAGTTCTGAAAGTAGAAGGAACATAATTATTATACTTGAAAAAGAGGCAAAAAAAAAAAAAAATGAGACCTGGCTGGCTGAGGCAGAACATTTGGTTTCCAACATAGATAACCAAAAGATAATCTCCTTTTGGATATGTGATGGGGTGCCCAATGTACCCCAAAAATAAGGTAATATAAAATTTGGGTTCTTGATATCCGTGGAGAAAAGAATTTCAACACTTATCAGTCACAACATCTGGCAGGTTTATTTTAGGAAAAAAAAACTGGGAAAGAAAAACTGGGATGCAGGAAAAGAAGGGGAGTGCAAAAAAGAAATCCCCGGCCACCAATTCTTAGGACATGTTCCCCGATCACGATCAAAAGTCCGAGAGAGGGAACACGTGGAAATCCAGGGGGTATATGAGAGGGCGGGGTCCTCATTTCCAGCCCCTCTCTCTCAGGTTCCAAGTAATCCGATAGGTTGGGCTCCAGGTGAGGGCAGGTCCCAGACAAGCTGGCTCCTCCTCTTTCCAGGTGTGTACTGCTTAGGTGAGCTGGGCTCTTCCGGAATTTGGCGGTTTCTCTTGGGCCGAAACAAAGGAAAAAAAACTTCCAAGGGGTGGAGTTTTGGACTCACACTCTCCAGATTTTTAAAAGGCTAAAAACTATATTTTTATGAATTTTTCCGATACCTCCTTCTACCTAACATTTCACTTCTAAGCTACCTCATCAGATGCAGTCAAGGAATCCTCCATGAAAGCTTCACTGGTGGCTCCAGTATTCTCTAAGCTTCTCCACTGCTACCTGTGAGCCCAATTCATTTTGATTTTTTTTTAAATTTTCTGTACAGTGTTTTACAGAATTTGAATTACATGCCTAATCTTACTCCTTTAGTCAGCTTTTCACCACTGTGACCAAAATATTTGACACAAACAACTTAGAGGAAGAAAGACTTATTTTGGCTCGTGGTTTCAGAGGTCAGTCAGTAGTTGACTGACTCCATTGCTCTGGGACTGAGGGGAGGCAAAACATCATGGTGGAAGGGTGTGACATAGGAAAGCTGCTCACCTCAGGGCATCCTGGAAGCAGAGAAAGATAGAAAGGAGAGAGAGAGAGAGGGGGGGGGAGGGAGGCATAAGAAATTCCTTCACAGGAAACACCCTCAATGACTTACTTCCTTTGACTTAATCACACCTACCATCACCTTCCAATAGTACCATCAAATTATTAATACATCGGTGGATTAGTACACTAATGATATCAGAGAGTTCATGTTCTAGTCACTTCTTAAAAGCCCTACCTCTAAATATTGTTGCACTAGGGACCCAACTTTCAGCACAAGATTTTGGGGAACATTCTAGATCCAAATCATAACACTCACCCACTAGACTGCTAACTTTACAAAGACTCGCTCCTGCAGTGCCTGGATGTGACATGACCTGAGTACACATTCAACACTAAAGGAGTGAATGAGAACATGCATCAACTAACACTGATTTTATGCTGTTTCTGTCTTTGCAGGAAGAAAGGAAGATGATATTAAAATAGTAGCAATCCTTAGAAGTGTAAAGACTCCAGGAATCACATTCCCATAGACATTGGTGACAGTAGCCAATTTTGAGGTTATAATTTTTTTTTAAATTCTAACAATTAGGATAAACTCACTAAATAATTATTCATTATCATGCACAGTGGTGTTTTAGTGGAAATCTGAATGGCCGAAGGACATTTGTTGACTTGGGTAATAGTAGTATTGGTCCTGATATGCAAACTTTTTTTTTTTTTTTTTTGGTATTAGGGATTGAACCCAGGGACATTCTATCTTCATTATACTCTCAACACTTTTTTGAAGCAGGGTTTTGCTAAGTTCCCAAGGGTTCGCTAAGTTACTGAGGCTGGACTTGAGCCTGTGATCCTTCTGTCTCAGCCTCCTAAGAACTGGGATTACAGCTACTCACCACCATGCTTGACTTCTAATGGTCAATCCTGAGTGTATTCTTTAAGGCTAATGGGTACCACCTTTCTGATTTGTAACTTGGGTTAATAAAGCAAAATGTATATTTTTCACAGTGTGATGAAGCACTTGAAACCATGACCCTTAGACAATTTTTTGTGAGGGAGGCACTAATTGCTGATCATGTGAAAGAATGTCACAAGTACCATGAAGTCCTCTCAACAATCTTGTAAATACTAATTCATTTACAGTTGGGGAAATGGAGATGGAAAAGGGTTAAGTCGACGGGGTTGGTAGCTGCCTGAGCTGAGGGACAGTCTCAAATTTATCTGATTCTGTAGTCAGGAACTGAATCCTGTAGTTTGTTTCAGCAAACCCAGTGTTTTCTTTTTTTTTTTTTTTTTTTTCTTGCGGTACTGGGGATTGAACTCAGGGAAATTCTACTTCTGAGGTATATCACCAGCCCTATTTTTTATTTTTTAGTTTTTGAAACAGGGTCTCACCAAGTTGCAGAGTTCCTCACTAGGTAGCTGAGGCTGGCCGAGAACCTGAATCCTTCTGTCTCAGCCTCCCAAGTGCTGGGATTACAAGCTTGCTCCACCACACCCGACTCAAAAACCCAGTGTTTTCTGATGGGCAGGTGATTGCAAGATAATAGACTGGAGACTGATTAGGGATTCATTTACCTTGTTTGACTTCTTGAAGACTTACTCCAAGTGTAACTTGATGGTGCAGCTGCAAGATATCAACATTATTTTTCCATTGAAGAAAGTAGGTGATTTCTATCCAAGCACTAAATGAAAGACTTTTATAGGGCAAAGAGATGCATAGGTGTGTCAGAAGCATCTTTTTGTTTACATATTTTTTCCTTTTCACTACAAAACTTTTAGAAAGAAATACATCCCTTCTTTTATGAGCCACCATTTTTAGATTAGTAAGCAAACAATGGTATTTCATTTAACGGTGTGTCCTAGCCTTGTGCCTCAGGCATAATCCTATGGTGGTTGCTTATGGAGAGTAGAAGAAAACTAAGAGCTTGGTCTTTTCCAGGTAAGAATGTCCAAAAGGTATAAACACAAGTATATTAATGAGAATCTGTTTTGTTTGTTGAATATATTCATACTCTCTTAAGCAGAAGTATTACACAGATAGGTCCTGTTCTGTCTTGAGAAAGGAGAATGCTTAAGGTAACTCCATAGCAAGGACATTAGGTATGAAAGAGCCTCATTTTCAGATCACATCTGGGCAGGAAAGACATCAGCACACCCAAGAGTGTTCAGGTCTCTCCAAGGCAATGGTCAGAGGAGACACTGCCACATACCTGGCATCTCAGAGAACACAGAAACAGGAAGGCGAGGCTATGGAGCCACAGAATGGCAGTATCCTTTCTTAGGTTAACCAGGAAGGACATTAGAACTAACTGTGATCAGCAATCGGCACCTGATGGAAGAAGCCACCATCTTAGTTTGGAAGAGAACACGAACTATATTTGAAGCATGCCTTGACCTGGCTGGTAATGGTTACCATTTGTTCCTTAATTGAAAAGCATGGGGATCTGAGCAGAACTCCTCACTTTTCCTTTACAGTATGCTGAATATAAGAATCCACAACATTGTAGACAGTGATTTTGATGGTGGACCAGAACAGCTACTTCCAAAAAATCTTCATGTTGCCCTCATGAAATGCAGAGTTAAAGGCCTGTATTATTGTAGTTAGGTACTGGGTAAAGTGAACTAGGCTGAACTACTGCAGTTAAGGTATTTTGCACATGTAAACAAATAACTGTCCCAAAATATGGTCTCACTGTAACTTACATTTATGTAGCTATATTATATAGTATACTCTCAAGTCTATCATCTGACTTTACCACCAGCATAATCCTATGAGGAAAATAGAATCAACCGTAGTAACTCCATTTTACTTGGTGAATAGGAACAATTATCACTATTGCTTTTAAGGTTCTCCAATGGTTGATCTATGTGGCATTCACTGATTGTGATACAGCATTATTAATGCTAACATAAAATATTACTGATGACAAATATTTAATGAAGTCTTTATGTCATAAGTGTTCAGTTACAAATAATCTCAATCTCCCTCCCTTCCGTCTTTTTTTCCCACCCTCTCACCCTCCCTCCTTCTTTCCCTCCCTCCCACCTTCCTTCCTTCCTTCCTTCCTTCCTTCCTTCCTTCCTTCCTTCCTTCCTTTCTTTTTTTTCTGCTTTTTCCTAGGGATTCAACCCAGGAACATTATATCTCTTAGCTACAACCCTAGATCTTTTATTTATTTATTTTTATTTGAAACAGTCTTACTAAGTTGCTGAGGCTGTCCTCCTGTGATCCTTTTGTCCCAACCTCCCAAGTACTAGAATTACAGGCATGTGCTACTATGTCTAGCTCATCTCCATTTTTTCACCTATAAATTGGAGGTAGAATTCTGTCCTATATGATTCATGGGGTTGTGGACAGATTTAGGTTCAGTGAAGCGTGAGTGAGTGCCTTGGCATGTTAGATACTATTCAGTAGTTAATGTGCCTTTATTAGCCTATCAACTAAGTAAATGAGTGCCTTTTAGAGGGCACTTACCTTCCAACCCTGGCATTTCTCTGTTCTGATTTTCATATATACCTCTATGTACATTTCTCTCTTTAATTATTTAATAACAATAATAAAAACAGCAGCAATAATAATAAGAATGATAATGATAGGGAATATCTTCCATTGGTAAAGCCTGCCTGGTTTACAAAACATGTGATCTATTTGATCATAAAAATATCTCAGTAAAGAGAATAAAGTGGGTCTTATCATTCTCTTTTTTTTAGAAAAAACGCAGTTGAGATTCAGACACACCAATATATCTAACCAACCATGGTGGCAAAATGAAAGTCACTTTCATTGACCTCCAGAGTTGCCTCTGCTACATGTGACTATCCCTCTCCCCCCTCCAAGAGCCTCTTATAATAAAGGGAAACAATGCCTAGAATATCCCTCTCTTCTTTAAGAATTCTTGTACCATCTACTTTTGCAGTGCTCTGGCTGCACTCAGGTGATCTGAAGGAGTTCTCTTGACATCTTTTGTTCTACTCCTTCTTGGAGGACGTGGTCACACAGTTGAGGCTAAGGGAAAACACACTACTTTATGAAAAAGACCACTTTGCTCATCTTGCTGGAGTGGATGATTCGGCTCCCATGTATTCTTTCCTGGGAAACCTTTGCTGACACTCTGAGGAGCACCGCTATCTTGGCATCCTTCCTTAATCCAGCACCAACCTTCCAGGAAGCACCAGCTATGCTTTCCAGCCCTGGAGAGCCACAGATCTGCTTCACCTGAAGAATGTGGGATCTCTGAGGGCCATTACCACATCTTGGTCATCTTTGCATGTCCAGATTCCAGCACAATAAACAATAAACTCAGAACACATTTTTGAATAAATGAAAAATTAAAAATCAAAACAGAAAGACCCATGGCATCTCTCTGTGGCTGCTGGGAGGAGCTGTGCTCTGCTCAGGGGTGAAGTGGCTGAAGCAGCTGCCTCTTTTCTCCTAGGTCCTTAATTGCTATTCTTTCTTGCAACATTATCTATGTGCCACTGAAACATATTTTGCAAATGGATGAAGAGTCCAATTCTGGTCTTTCTCATTTGTAAAGGGCAAAGATGAGGTGTTGTCAAAGTCTCACCTAGGTGCACCAGTGAGCTTCTTGGGCACACATGTCAGGGGGCCATTAGTTGCCTGATTGCACCTCATTCTCTTCCTGGAGTCAAAGAAAACTCAAAATATCCCCACAGATGATGAGCATGTCTCCATGAGCAGGCAAAAAGGGCACACAATAAAGAAATACTCTACAGCCTAATTAGCCCATTGAAAATAAAACAAAAATTGGTAAAGCTTTGCTTGCTGTTTACATTAATGAATTTAGATGCCAGACAGAAACCTTGGAATCTATTAATAAAAATTAGTTTGGAAACAACATTGCAGAGGGTTCTATTACATAGCAATCTCTTCCTTAGAATGCTTGCTATTAGTAAAACACCCCCAGCAAGGGGTCTGGCACAATGTTATTTCTACTTCATAAAATTCATATTGTCTGCTTTGAGTCAATACAACATACTACCTAATAAAACCCAATTGTGCGTGGTCCTGGGGCCTGGAAATCATGGTGATAATTGAAATGAAAGACACAAAAGTTCAAATAATTTGCTACAGTCAATAGAACGAAGGATCACCCCCCCCCCCGTTGGCTTTTTAGACTTACCTGTGTTTATCCACTCTCTCCCTAGTCTTAGAAACTACTATTCCTCTATACATCCCCTGAACTAAACCCTTCCAAGACTCTATGCTCCTCTAAGAAATGCTATACTGTACAAAGATCACTGAGCTTTGTAATCATATAAGCTAGACTTCAAAATGTGGATTTACATCTTCCTAGTTTTAACCTAAAATTTTATACCAGCATGTGAGCTTCTTCATTTGTATATCTGGAATAAAAATACTCATTCTTACAGAATAAAATTTAAATAAAAGAGCCGGGCGTGGTGGCGCACGCTTGTAATCCCAGCATTCGGGAGGCTGAGACTGGAGGATCCGGGTTCGCAGCCAGCCTCAGCTACCTAGTGAGGCACTCGCAACTTAGTGAGACCCGGTTTCAAAATAAAGAATAAAAATAGGGCTGGGGGTGTAGCTCGGAGGTAGAATGCCCCTGAGTTCAATTCCCAGTACCCCCCCAAAAAAAAAATTTAAATAAAAGAAATAGGGAATGACAACATTACTGATATAGCTCCGGATTAATTCCCATTCCTTTGCCCTTTGGTGAGACCCTCAATAAAAAGGCAAAAAGAAAAAGATGGAAGAGAGCAAGAGCAAGCTTAAAAATGTACAATGATTCCCTGAAAAAGCTAATGACTGTATAAATATCTCAGTTCTCATGAACTTTGATGATTTGAAGCATTTCTGGGAATTTGTATCTGCTGGAGAGAAGGTTCTTTCCCAAGGCAACGCTAGGTGAAGGGAAGCACATATTAAGAAATCAACCTGACTTTCCTCTCCAGCTTCCCCCACACTTCAGCCACTAGGAAGTGGGGGAGCCCTGGGCTTTCTTACACTTTTTGGGCCTCTCTCTCTCCCCCTATACAAAGAGACATAGCTTGATTGTTTCATGTCCTCAGAATTTCTGTTACATAAGGCTGCACTGGATTAGTAAGAATTCGCCTGAAGAAAAGCTAAAAAATAAAAATGAATAGGCAACTCAAGTGCTGATAAAGAAAACTTAATTTATCAAAGAAGTGTATGTTTCCTCCTGAACCTTCAAATACCTGTTTTCCCTTGTGGGGATACTAAGCTTATTTTCCCTGCTTGGCTAATTCTACCTCATTTCTCCCACCACATCTACTATACAACAACATTTATATGTAGGTCCCCACTCTGAACTCATTCACATTCATGTCAACAGATTTCTCTTCACCAAAATCTAGGCATGGAGACTCAGGTGATATGTGCTCATTTTCTTGGTATTATTTCAAGTGTGTTTACACATTCTGAAATATGTGCCTTTGTCTGCTAATTCACTTTATTCTTTGTCTTATAAACAGCATTTACTTCTTTCTATCCTCTAAATCTAAAACAAGCACAGTCTTTTTCATGTGAACATTTGGATGTGCTTTATTCATGATGCTATCCTCTGAACTCCAGCACAATGAATTATGGCCTGTCAGATAACTGGCAGCAGAGGAGGAATATGGACGATACATCACAAAGATAATCCCTGCCATGTGCTTTTAATCCTTAAAGACCATGATGCCCAATTTTTTCGTTAAACTTAGTTCCTCATCTCCTGCATCTAAACATCTCAGAGATAAGGGCCATGCCTTTTCCTTTGCGTAAACCCCCAGGCTGTAGCTGAATCACAGAAAACCTGATCAGGGGCCCCAACTTCATATTTTGAGCTCTCCTCTCCTCTCCTTTCTTCTCCTTCTCTCCTCTTCCCTCACCTCCCTCCTCCTCCTCCTCCTCCTCCTCCTTCTTCTTCTTCTTTTCTTCTTCTTCTCCTTCTCCTTTTCTTCTCTCCTTTTGCCACAAGAATGAAAAGAGGAAATGACAATAGGGAGAGGCTAGTGTTACCAGTAAGACTAAAGTGTGTGTGTGTGTGTGTGTGTGTGTGTGTGTGTGTGTAAAACACACAATGTTTGCACTGGAACTTGCTGCCTGAAAGGAGTGGGTATTCTCTTTACATGTTGCTTGTCATGTTGTCCCCAATGTGTCCCTTCACCAGGAAAAGCCTGGCCATTACAAACAACAAACTCTTTTTTGAACATTCTTGTTTTAGTCTATTTTGTGCTGGTGTATCAAAATACCACACACTAGGCTATTCAAATAAATACCACAAACTAGGCTATTCAAATGAATAGAAATGCTCATAGTTCTGAAGGCTGGAAAATCCAAAAGTAACAGCTGCATCTGGTGAGGACCTTCTTCCTACATCATTTCATTGGAAGGTAGAATTCCAAAAGGAGATCAAGATTGGGGCAAACCTGTCCTATTATAAAGACCATGTTATAAAGACCTGTGATAATGGCATAGATCCTTTCATGAGAGCAGTGCTTCTATAACCTAAACACCTTCTGTCAGGGTCATTTCCCCAAACTACGACATTGGGCATGGAGATTTCATTCCAACACATGAACTTTGAGGCATCCATCCCACAGTGATTCTATATCATTTTTTGTCATTTTTATACTACTTTGTCCGATGGGGATCTCCTGTTCCCAATTATTTTAAGATGTAGGCATAATGTACTCTAAGAGAGTGACCTGTTCAAGGCTGTATGAACCTTCCCTCCCCTGTGTCCTCTTGCATCTCTTTAGCATGACTCCTGTGCTCTGTTCTGTGTACATGCAGTTTTCTTCTCCCATCCATGAGCTCCTCAAAGGCTGGGCAGTCCTCTCCACCTCTGCAAGCCATTGCCTAGAACATGTTCTGACTCAACACTGTAAAATCATCAGTGTTTTCTGATGAGTGTGTGAATGAATAAATTTTACAAAGAAGCTTTTGTAAACTATTTACACCTTTTATTTTTTGCATATTTCTTTACCTATTAATTTTAACTAGATTTTATTTGCATATAAATGAAAAAAGAAGAGAAAAAAGAGCTTGATCTATGTAAGAGTTGGTATAGAGAAACCACAGTAAAGTCCGTGAACTGCGAATGGTAATCTGGTCAGCATTCTAGCAGCTAGAAAACAAAAGATTGATGGCATAATTTAGAGGAAAGATTTGTTTTCATATAGTTTTGGGTTCAGTCCTTGTGAGGCTGGGAACTGTGGATCTCATTACATGGCGGCAGGTAGCAAAGAGGAGAGCACATGGGTTGTGCTCATATCATGGAGGCTGGATCCAAGAGAGAGAACAGAAGGGGAAACTATATATAATCTCCAAGGGTGCACCCGCAGGGACCCACCTCTAGCCACACCCTACAGGGCCCAGACCACACCCCAGATAAATCAATTACAGATTTATCCACTGCAGGAATTACAATCCTTATGACTAAAGTACATCAGCTCCAAACATTAACAAATCAGCTCTTTACAGGACATTTTATATCTAAATATACCATAATCTAAAACAAACTTTGAGTACGTTCACTCAGATTTGGTACCTTAGAACAAAATTACAGGAGAAATTCCAAGTTTAGAGAAATGTTTCATTAATCAATGTTCATGTATGGAACACACACAAGACTTTTCTGGTATGGGTACTTTAAGAGAATAAAAAATGGAATTAAAGTCAGTCTGTGATTTTAAAGAGCTTGCATTCTATGCTATAGCATGTGACCATATGTTTATAAATGCTGCTGCAAGGTACAGAAAGAGTGCTATAGCCTCTAGAGAAACAGGTGACCTTGCAATTGTCATTGAAAACATGCAAGATTTGTCCATGTGGACAAATGAGTGGCCAGAAGATCATAGAATTCAGAGAGTTCTAAATCTGGAGAGAGCAAAGAGTTCGATTAACTAAACCACTGGTAGATCAGGACAGTGGGCTCTGAATTAAGAATGTAAGAAAAGGGGTACCTGTCCTATGCTCTACATGGCTCAGAGAATCCATATTTAGGAGCAACTCAATTTTGCTGTACTTCATTAAAAATTTTGACAGTGAGCATATATTTTACCAAGATTAGAATTCTTTGATTTAAGAATAAAATATATATATATATATATATATATATATATATATATATATATATATATGTTGAGGCCACCCTCCCCCCCTTTTCTGTGTCTATATTTCACAAAAAACAGACTAGAGACAACATATATTCACACTCTTCCTTAGTCGTTGGTCATCTGTCCTTTCTCATATATCAACAATGAGCAAAGGAGTGATGAATGTGAGCCTACCCAAGGTCCACTGGTTCCTAACATATCCTTGTCCTGACTCCATGCAGCCATTTCAACACCTTGTTTTCATGGGGAATGTGAATTACTGTCCCAGACAATCTTTTGTTCTCCAGGGACCAGTGCTGAGAGGAGTCTGATGTGATGCTTAATCCACAAATGTTAAAATAATGAGGCTTTCAGGGGTGAGTACATAAGTCTTTTCATGAAGACCTGAGCTTTGTTGCTTCTGTTTTGTTTTTCCACCTGAGGGCTTCTCTGTGACTCACCATACATCCCTTGGCTGCCATATGTTGAGGCTTCAAGAGTTTGAGCATGGTATTCTTTGGCCACCATACATTGAAGCTTCAAGGGTTTGAACATGGTCTGAGGGAAATGATACACGTTCTGCACTCAAGACAAAATTGAAGAATTCATCCCCCCCACACACCATTATGTGTCAGCCTTCACTAATTCTAGAAGTCATGCTCTGCCTACCACAATTAACCTTTGTATATGAAACTTTTTTCTTTCTAGAAAACTCTTTGTCTAACTATTACTAGCCCATTGGGACTCCACTCAGACACCATATGTTGAGCCCTGAGACTTTCTTTCAGCCTAGAAAGGGACCTGTTTGGTAATTATCTATTTTTTAAATTTAAATTATGTTTTTTTTTTTCTTTTTTTCTTTCTTTCTTTTTTTGTTTGTGGTACTGGGGATTGAACTTAGGGGCATTCTACCTCCAAGCTACACCCCCAGTTCTATTTTTTATTTTTTATTTTGAAACAGGGTCTCACTAAGTTGCAGAGTGCCTCACTAGGTAACTGAGGATAGCCTCAAACCCGGATCCTCTGGTCTCAGCCTCCCAAATGCTGGGATTACAAGTGTGCACCACCACGCCTAGCTTGTTTTTTTTCTTTATTTGTTTTATGTTTATATTATTTGTATTTGTTTTATTCAGCTTTTCTTTTTCTTATAAATCTGTAAAATGCTCAAAAAGAAAGGTCATGACCTTTGTCATTAATCATGAGTGCCTAATATAAATAATGGAGAATAATGCATTGAATATAAGTGGCTCCTCAGTGTACTGACACTACACAACACACACATGCACACACACACACATACACACACACACACACAAACACACACATACACACAGAACATTAATGGAGGAGCTGACAAAGCCTTCAAGATACCATCTGCTCACCTCATGCCATTGAACACAGAATTACATCCATTTAAAAGATGCTGAAGACAGGAGGAGCTCAAAGAAGCTCCATGGAGTAGGTCCAGCCTCTGCCACGCCAAAGCTGTACCTTGCTTGACACTGTGATCCACCTTGTCTCAACCAATCTTCCCTACCTTGGGGCAGAAATGTGAGTCTCCAATGAACAGAGTCAGGGCCCTGCTGCAGGCACTGGGCAGGCTTTAGTTTGCTCCTGTCAGTGGAGCTCTCTAGGAGGGTCAGAGGAGACCCTGGTCTGTGATCAGACACTTCCTCCATCTTTGATTGCTGTGTGCTGTTTCTGAATAGAGACGAATTTATTTTGGAGAACTGGTGACCAATCATTGTTTTTAATTATAGGGAATATTCAATGTTTTAAAGTATATTTAATGGGAATTTCACCTTTAAATTTCATGAGAAGGATTGAAATTTGATAGTGACTGTAAATAGTATGAAGCTGACAAAAACCTCCATTGCTGGGTTATTGACTTAATAACACCCTGCCACCATACAGCAATTTTAACTTTAAAAAGACTCATGTGTAGTATTTTGTTTAGCCTTCAGAACGGCCCAATTAAAGCCTATAGGGCAGAGGTCATTATTCCTGGTAACAAAGAAAAGGGGAAATGGAGGCATGGAGAGGAGCCTGATAAACACCTGAAGCCAGAAGCTGGTATGAGCAAATTTAACATTGAGCAGGTATACTTTCCCTGGAAGCTGCCACTTCAGTATACTTGCAAGTTGCTAAATGCCCAGATGCTTAAATGTGCCAAAAATCACTCAGTACTGATAAATTTTGTTCCAACACACACACACACACACACACACACACACACACACACACACTTCCTTTCCTGAGAAAGAGGTAGGTCACAGGAATATATCAGAAAATGTTCAAGTCCCATTTGATTTCTTTCTGGGCTAAGTAGTTTAACATCCTAACTCTTTTACCTAGAAGTCACATGCCTAGGAATTAACTTAAGAGAAATGTGCACTGGTTTATTTTGAATAAGAATATTCATCTCAGAATTAGGAGAGTGAATGTTTTAAAATAATCTCAGGCACCAGCATTTTAAATGACTGAAGTAATTTGCATTGTATGTATATGCTGGAATCTTGCAAAGCTGTTTAACATCATACTTACATGGTGGGATAAGGTTTGTGAATTCACTTTCAGTAAGCAAAGAATAAGCCAGAACATAAACATTTATTAACAAGTGGTTAGTAACAGATGACTGAGTGGATGATATGAGGGTTGTTCTTTGTCTTAGTTATATAATTTAAGAATGAATTTACTATTTGACTAATAAGAAAAGAAGACATTTTAAATTTTGTTTGTGAAAATGATACTTTGAGCCAGTTACATTAGGGCATGCCTATAATCTCAGAACTTGGAAGATTCAGACAGGAGGATCTAAGGTTCTAGGCTATCCCTCAGTAACTTAGCCAGACCATGTTTCAAAATAAATAAAATAGAGCTCAGAGGTAGAACACCTCCGGGTTCAATTCCCAGTACTCAAACAAAACAAAATAAACAAGAAAAACACATTGGATTTAATTTGATTTTCAAGTTTCTCTTAAGGTGAATGCTTTTTTCAGGGACTTGGATGCAAAGCCATGGCCTGGAATAGCTCACATTTGGTTGTTTGAGCATCTGAAGGGCCGGAGTACATGACACAGAGAGTGAAACACAAACATACCAAATAAAGGACACAAGATTTGCTTCTTTGATAAATATTCTCTAGTGCTTTCTCTATACTTAGTGCCATTCTAAGTAATTAGAAGGTGATATGAAAAAGGAAGAAGTATGGCATACAGAGCTTCTTGGAGAAGGAGAGAGAATTGTGATCCTGGAAGGTGTGATCAGCAGGAGGGTAGCATAGGAGTGTGATATGGGAGAAAAGGAGAGCCTCAGCCAGCTCACATCCCTTCATCAAAACCTTGGGGCTAGGTTTTTGTTGTTGTTGTTGTTGTTGTTTTCTCAACTTTTCAAAATTTAGAGAAGTACATCCATGAATGTACAGTATGCTAGTTAACACCCTCATGAGGTCTGAGGCAATACCCCTAATCAAACACATTAATATTTCCACAGGGATGCATATAAATATCCATGCAATATGGCATAGTGAAGAGCATAATAGCTCTCATTTGTTCAGGTAAGGTTTCTCCACAAAATTAATGATGGCCAAACATATCTGATTTCAGATCTTTTTGGATTCCAGACACAATAATATGAGGTTGTAAAACTGTGAGGAGAGCAGAGCATGGTGGTGCACGCTTGCAATCCCAGCATTTGGGAGGCTGAGACCGTAGGATCTGGGTTTGCAGCCAGCCTCAGCTACCTAGTGAGGCCATCCACAACTTAGGGAGACCCTGTTTCAAAATAAAGAATAAAAAATAGGGCTGGGGATGTAGCTCAGAGGTAGAATACCCCTGAGTTCAACCCCCAGTACCACAAAAGAAAAAACAACAACAAACAAACAAAAACTGTGAGGTGCCACACACAGTTTTAGTGAAGTTATGCAATTGGAAATAGCCTTTCATACTTATTGTCATCAGGGTTTGCACATTTTGATTCAGGTGTCTGTTCAGTAGTCCTGCATCTTCTGTGTGGACCAGTAGCAATTCAGGTGTTTGAAGACAGAATGGGCTCTTCATAGCTGTGCTACTAAGCTTTCCAGCTCTGGAGGGGCACACAGCCCAGGCTTCCTACAAGAAGGACTTCCTCTTCTGCATAGACACTCAGGCTAGGTTATGTCTCAACATCCCTCCACTCTAAGATGATGCAAGTTCATATATGTATAAATATATGGTAGACATATCTCAACTGGTATATTAAACAATGACTATTTGAAAGGGCATATTTGTGAGCCATGTCGAGTAAAGCAGGTCATGTGCATCTGTGGCATGATATTGACACACCTGAGCAATTCCACAAATATGCATTGAAGGAAAGTTTGAATGGATGATGGTACTGGCAGCTTACATGGTGCCCACGCCAGTCTCCCAGGGGAAAGGCTCACATTTTCAAGAGTTATAGCTCATTTATTATGTTATTATTTATTTTTAACTAATCCGCTCTGGTTAATGTAATTTCCATCATTTTAAGGTCATTCTATGGTTTTAAAACCTCTTATTAAGTTTTCATTTATAAATCCCAAAAGACAATCTGGAAAATATTTTTCCATAGAAATGAAGATTGTCCTGAGTGAGAGACTGGCATTGTTTTTGTTTGCTTGTTTGTTGTTGTTTTTTTCTATATCCTCATGTCCCTGAAGCTAGAAGTGTGCTTACAATACACCAGGCATAGTGTATCTGTATATGTAAATATAAAGATATATATGCATATATAATACCTATACATATATACAACAACATATATGGTTACCCTTTTAAAATCTGGATTCAACAATTCTTGGAACAAAACTCTTTAAAAGTTCTCTTTCTGTATTGAACATGTTTGACTTTTTGGACTGTTATTGTCATTGTTCCCTGGACAATATGGTATAACAATTCCTTAGGTGGCATTGTCATTGTATTAGTTTATAAGTAATCTTGAGATGATTTAAATTACACAGGAAAGATTATGCTAAGTGAGGTCAGCCAATCTCAGAAGGTCAAGGGTTCTATGTTTTTCTTCTATATGTGGAAGCGGGAAAAAAAACAGGAAACATAAGAGACTTTAAATAATATGGAGAGAGACCTGAAGAGTAATGGGAAGGGTTGGGGAAGGGAGGTGGGGAGGGGAAGAGGGAGGATTGTGGAAGGAAATAGTGCAACTAATACTATGGCACTATGTGAGGAAATTACTACCAATTTTACTAACATATGCAGGGAGGACAAAGGAGGAGTGGGTAGGATGAGGAGGGAAATATGCCAAGAGCTGTGTGCATGTATATTCTTATTAAACCCCACTATGATGAATAATTGCAATGCACTAATAAAATAATTTTAAAAATTAGGCATACAGGAGGAGTATATAGGTTTAATATAAATATCGTGCCATTTTATATGAAGGACCTGAGTATCCTCAGATTTTGTTTTAAAGTAGTTCCGGAGCCATTCCCTCAGGGACATCAAGGGACACATGAGTGTGTATGTTTATGTGCATACACATATAGAGAGAATGAATGAGTATTATCAATAGTTTTCCTTGAATTTCCATAATATTATACTGAACTCCTGTAAAATGAAAGGCAAATGTGCCTTCTTAATCATATCTATTCCAGGCTAATCACATATATTCCGTGTTTCCTTGGAAACCACTAAGGTTGTAGGCATTTTATTAAATCATTCTTTACTTCCAGTTAGACCATCCACAACCCCTCCCATTAGGCTGCTCACACTCCTACTCCACCCTCCTATTCTTTAGTCATTACATTGGAGGTCCCTATATGTGACACTAAATTTTGATAAGTGAGTGAAGAGAGAATGAGGCTGGCCCAGACATCAGATCTTAATGCTTTTCATTACAAAGAAGGATAAGGTAATGGAATTCGAGTAAACAGGAGTCTGCTGCCATGTGACCCAAGGTAGTGTCTGTCAGAGAGCAAAGGAGCCCCAAACAAAGAACCAACTGAACTTGCAGTGGAAATGGACGCGCGATATCACAAACAACCGGGCTTCCCAGTTGCATTATCTGGATTCCAAACTCCCTTTAGGATGTGTAGCCAGGGCTAATGGCATGATTTTATGCATTACTTCTACTTGGCTAAGACATTTTCTTCAAACAGAGGGGTGTTAAAAAAATCTAACTCCACTTTTTTTTTTTTTTTTTTGCGGTACTGGGGATTGAACTCAGGGGCATTCTACCTCCGAGCTACACCCCCAGCCCTATTTTTTATTCTTTATTTTGAAACCGAGTCTCACTAAGTTGTGGAGTGCCTCACTAGGTAGCTGAGGCTGGCCATGAACCCGGATCCTCCGGTCTCAGCCTCCCGAATGCTGGGATTACAAGCGCGCGCCACCACGCCCGGCTCTAACTCCACTTTTAAGGGCCATCACAGTTCTGAGAGTAGCAATGGAATGAACAGTAAGACTCTAACCAAAGAATAACAGCATACAGGCTGCCCTGCTCCTCCCTCTCTTATGGTCCTGCTGATGAAAATAAAATCCTAGTGTTTTTATGGAGCCAACAAATGCCAGGCAACTTACATCTGGCCAGGCCACCTGCACATCCTTTGTTGCTGCCCAAACAATCCCCTTGGCATCCACAGGCATTCTGGATTCAGCTTCTTCACCTTCCCAGACTGTTCCTTGTGGCATTGAGGAGGCCCTGACTTTCCCCCTTTGGGCCAACACTGCACCTTTTGATAACCTCTGTCTGAGCCACTGAAAATTAGGCCTCCATTACTGTGGCATATCTGCATTACCCCAACAAATAAAATAAATCATAGGCCTGTGTGGTGGTACATGCTTATAATCATAGTACTTGGGAGGCTGAGACAGGAGAATTACAGGTTTGAGGCCAGCCCCAGCAACTTAGTAAGACCTTCAACAACTTAGTGAGACCCTCTCTATTTCAAAATAGAAAAATAAAATAGAACTGGGGTCATAGCTCTGAGATAGAATACTCCTGGATTCTATACCTAGTACCACAAAAAAATGAAAGTAAAAATAAATCTTGGGCAATGGTAGAGTGGGAAAGAAAGCCCTTAATCCCACATGCTTTAAAAATCCTATGAGAGGCTGGGCATGGTGGTATATGTCTGTAAACCTAGACCTTGGGAGGCTGAGACAGTAGGATTACAGGTTCAAGAATAGTTTCAGTAAGTAGTGAGACTCACTAAGTTAGCTAGACCCTGTTTCAAAATAAGAATAAAAATAGGGCTGGGGTGTAGCTTGGAGGTAGAATGTCCCTGGGTTCAATCACACACACACACACACACACACACACACACACACACACACACAGACACACACACACACACTCCTATGGAAAAGAAAGAAAAGAACTTCTTATTTAGAATTTCTATTTTTTTGTACAAGATGTAGTGAAATTTTTCTGATAAAAAGAAGCAATACAAAAGTGTATATTTGCTATTATAGCAAAATATTTAAATTTGTTGGCATTTACTATATTAAAATCAGCATGTTAGCTGGACGTGGTGGCACACACTTGTAATTCCAGCATTTGGGAGGCTGAGACTGGAGGATCCGGGTTCCAGGCCAGCCTGAGCTACCTAGTGAGGCACTCCATAACTTAGTGAGACCCTGTTTCAAAATAAAGAATAAAAAAAATAGGGCTGGGGGTGTAGCTTGGAGGTAGAATGCCCCTGAGTTCAATCCCCAGTACTGCAAAAAAAAAAAAAAAAAAAAAAAATCAGCATGTTAAATAATTGAGGCTTAAAATACAGCAATACGTTTCAAAACACACCCAAGGTGTACTTTGGCTGTTATGTATTAATTTTGTGTATTCTTCCTCATTTACCCCAAAGAGTTTATAGCTGCATACCATGCTTTCAGCTGGTAACAAGCAAATTGGTTATAGATATGGATAATAGAACCAGATAATCTAGAGGTATTGGGTAATGGATTGTCTAAGTCAGTTCCGGCTTTTGTAACAAAAATGCCATAGACCGAGGAACTTCAAAAGTAGACATTTGACTGGACATGGTGACACATGCTTATAATCCCAGTACTTGGGAGGCCAAGGTAGGAGAATCTCAGGTTTGAGGCCAGCCTCAGTAATTTAGAAAGACCCTGTTTCAAAATAAAAAATAAAAAGGGCCAGGGGTGTAGCTTGGAGGTAGAATGTCCCTGGGTTCAATCCCCAGCACCAAAACAAAAACAAAGCAAAACAACCTCCCCCCAAAAAACCCCACAGATTTTAAGTTTCACAGTTTTGGAGGCTGGAGGTTGAAAGTCAAGATGCCCAGCAGACTTGGTATCTGACGGGGATCTTCTTTCCAGTTTGTAGCTTGCTGTCTTTTCCTTGTATCCTCACATGATGAAGACACAGAAAGACACAGACAATCAGAGAAACATACATGCATGCGTGCACACACACACACACACACACACACACACACACACACACACACACATGAAACACTCTCTCAGACCTCTTCTTGTAAGCATGCTAATCTCCCCATTATAACTAGTTACCTCCTGATGGTCCCATCTCTACATACCTTCACAGTGGAAAGTAGAGTTTCAAGATAAGCACTTGACAGGACAAAAACATCCAATCTGTAGTATTAGATTGGAGACCTGTTCCTCACACGTTTTTCCTTCTGAAGTCCAACCTGCCCTTCCTTTGACATATCCAAGTATACTCAGTTA
Organism: Graphiurus murinus; assembly: GCA_004027655.1. NCBI lineage: Eukaryota > Metazoa > Chordata > Mammalia > Rodentia > Gliridae > Graphiurus > Graphiurus murinus. The sequence goes on along the minus strand of PVLC010001238.1, from coordinate 97,515 downwards.
TTTAACAACAGATTAAAGTCTATTCACCACCTACTACCTGCTCAGATACTAAGCTCTGTTCTAGAGATACATATGAGAGTAATATCAACTCAGGAAATGAGAAATGTCCAAGCAGGCATACAGGGAGTTCTAGGCAGAGAACCAAATGTGGTTTATAATGTGACTTCCTAGATAAGACCCCAGAGAGGGGAAGAGAAAGAAAATTTCCAAGTGGGTTGGCACATGTCAAGGGTACGTGGGAGACATTGCCACTGAAGGAGACACAGGGTAACTGGGTCATTGACTATGAAGGGGATGCAGTCCATAGTATTAGGGGATGGGCTGGAGCTCATCATGGGACAACTTGTTGTCAACCTCAGGAATTTGAGCTACATTCTAAAAGTAATGCCAAGCCATGGAAGGTTTCTAAACAGAGGAGAAACAGCAATGTGTTGGTCCTCCCCGGTCTCCAGGCGCTTCTGGCTCTGCCTGCTCTCCATGGCGACTGTCCTTTGCCTGGACTTCTTCCTGAGCATTCTTTCAGGGTTTAGTAAGTGCTGCCAACCCTGCTGGAAAGACTAAGAAGTCCAATGAACCTGCTTCAAATCATTCTGCCACTTGCTGTGTTGTAATTTTAGATACTACATTGCTGAAACTTTCTCCCTTAAAGGGACCTCCTAATGGGCTACTGATTAAGTCTATGTTTCAAAACTATAAATATTGTTGTTATCATCATATGAATTTCAATTAAATGTCTTATCTCAGAGGCCTTAGGCCCTTAAGTGGATTTCCAAGATGAATTCATCTTTAAATAAAAATATAAATATATGTATTTGAAGATAGCTATATATGAGCAATATACTTGAACTAGCTCTATGAGTGTTTTCTTACACAGAAGACAAAGTACCCTTGTCTCCTTAGCCTACATAATCCATATTTATCTTTTTTTTTTTTTTACTAGTTAAGCAAAGGTCTCAGGCCCAACCATGAGCTATTATTCATTTAGCCTGCTTATACAGCATGTCTTTGCACAAATGTGCATATGTTCTCAGGCATATAAGAATGCATTCATTATCTAACAAATACCAAACACTAAGAGTGTTTAAGAAAAACTACAATTTCTTTAAAAGTGAGTGACATTATAATTGAGACAAGGAAAATATGTCTTGGACACCTGTTAAAAGTACATGGACAAGTGCTTTTCATGCAGTGACTTATTAAATTAAACTTGACTGAACGTATGTGAAATAAATGGGGTAAATTCATTTTGTAGAGAAGGAGATGGAGCCTTAGAGAGGCAAAACTGCTGCTGGATGAAGCCTGTCTCCTACTAGAGAGCTATGGAGCAGGGCTCTTCTGAATTCACCATCTACACCCCTGACTTGACTACACCCCAGGAAGTCATGCAACAATGAAAAAACGTTGATGTTGATTTAGCAATTATTTGCTAAGTGCATACTATGTATCAGACACTATTGGACCCTTTATGTAAGTTTATGTGGTAGTTTGTATAGTTATTCTAATATTGCAAAGGAAAAACCTGAGAAGCACAGGTAAACAAATATCAAGGGCCTCAGAATGAATAACTAGTGAAGCCAGGTTCACAGGTCTGCCCTCTTGCCAATACCTTTGCTGCAAGTCATTCCATTTATGCACAATACTATAATTGTGTGTATGCTAACACAATTACAGTTGCATATCATTCAGAGTTGAAATTAGTTTATGAGGACTAGAGAATGTTTTTTGGAAGGAGAGGGCAAAAGACATGGGGCCAGAAGCTAGAGAGAATTCAGACAGTAGGGAGGAAAGAGGAGAGCTTTTCAAGTAGGCATCACAAGCAAGGGTATTGGAAAGGGACATGACAGATTTTAGGAACCAAGATGAGAATAGACAAGCTGAATTCTAAATTTCCATTTTTAAGGAAATAGCTGGCAATCCTGTCCTATTACAGCAAATACGATTCTGCTTGGCAATCATAATTCTCCTCTAGTTTCCTATTAACAGAAAGTTGTAACTCAGAGACAAGCAAATAAAAATCATCCTCATTCATCAATGTTAGTTGCTATGGAAACTAGTGGTGAGGCTCCATACAGAATCCTGTAATCAAGGTCATCTAGGCCATCCCTACAGTTAATGCTGCTTAGAATATTCTGGGAGTGATTAGCCACCCTAAAATTACCCTAAGGCTAAGGCTGAAAGCCAAGGTCAGTATTACTGACCACAGGTTTATTAGAAACTTAACCCTTCATAACATAATGACATGATTTAAATAATTCACATCACTCATTGATTTTTTTTTTTTTTGGAGGAAGGGAGAAATTCATCAAAAAATAGAAAAAATAATGAAAACTAGAAAAAAATTGAGATGCTTAATAAATATTTAAAATAATGGTCTTCAATAGCCAATGGTGATATAGAATGTTGTTATAGAGCATGGCACCTGGAGTCAAACCTTTCTGGGTTCAGATCTCATTAGGCTGCATGATACTGAGTGCAGTGGGGACTGTCTGAATCTGCCTGCACTGCTATAACAAAATACCATAGACTGGATGTCTACCACATAGTTCTGGAAGCTGGAAGTTTAATATCAATTCAGAAGCTGATTCTGTGTCTTTTAAGGGCCTGCTCTTTTGTTCATACATTGTCATCTTTCAGTATCCTCACATGTAGAAACAGGCAAGAAAACTCTTTGGGTCCCTTTTCACAAGGATATTAAGCCCATTGGTGAGAACCTGTCCTCATGACCTAATTACCTCCCAAAAGCCCCTGGTCCATTTGTCATCACACTAGGGACTAGATATCAACATATTAATTTGAGGTGACATGAGCATTCATTCTATAGAAAATAAGTGTGTAACCTCTCTAACCTTCAATACTCTGATTCTGAGTAGTTGAGACACAGTCCTGTTACAAGGTTTGTTTACTTCTTGACTCTCCTTGTGTAGGGTGGGATTAGGATTCCTCCAGTCAGGATGAGCCTGGTAATCCTCTATCTGCTCAGTTTGGAATTCCCTAGAGCAGAACCCAAGACACATATAAAAGTGGAAGGAGTGTGTTCTATTTGGGAGATAAAGAGAACAATAGTGATGGTCCAGAGATGGAGAAAAAGAAAAGACACCACAGAATGGATGTTATCAGCAATGGTAGGAGGAGAGGTGGGGCTGGAGTATGATTCCACCAGAGCCATGCAGAGGGCCACTGAAGATCACACACTTCAGAATTGTGTGCCCTCCTCAGGGGGAGGAAGTTTCCACCAGTTCTGGGTTGAGGGATACTTTCAAGGAGCAAAAATCTTCTGCATGTCTTTCCTACCACATGATGGATGAAGAGGCTTCCAGTGGAAAGAGCACAGTGGAGAGTGCCAGGAATCCCAGTGCCTGGGAGGCTGAGCAGGAGTATCACAGGGCATAAGTCAGCTGCAGCAACTTAGTGAGACCCTTACCAACTTAGTGAGATCTTGTTTCAAAATAAAAATAAAAAGGGCTTGGGGATATAACTCAGAGGTAGAACACCCCTGGGTTCAATCCCCAGTTCCAACAATAACAACAAAAACCCCCTAAAAAGAAGAAGCCCTCAATGGGAAGAAAGACTTTTCAGATGAAGAAGCAGATACTGCATGGGAAGTTTAGTGTTCTGAAGTGATAGTAAGAAGGAGGAGGCATGGAAGGGCACAGCCAATCTTCCAACCTCAGAGCAGAGGAGCAGGCCTCCTATTTGTGCTCCAAAAACATCCATCCAGTGAATCCAACAAATAGGGTAAACTCTTCTCACTCTGTGGTTCTTTATTTGATTGCACATGGCAACAAGATAGGAACCTTTCAAATATCTCAGTGCCCTGGCTCCACTGCAGAACTGAGTATCAGAAATTTTACAAACTAGTAGGGAATGGTAATATATACATATATATGTACAGGGAGACTGAGATAGGAGGATCACAGGTGTGAGGCCAGCATCAGGAACTTAGGGAAACCCTGTTTCAAAATAAATGGTTTTAAGTGTAGCTCAGAGTTAGAATGCCTATGGGTTAAATCTCTAATACCAAAAAAAATCTTTTTTATAATCTCACCAAATGAGTCCACTGTGCAGTGAGGATGAAGCACTGCTCTTGTTTAAGGATTGCATGCATTCTTTGTACAAAATTCTTGACAGATGGTCATTCAAGCCATTATTTGAGAAGCAAACCATTCTCTTTTTTTGATGGCACTAATTGTTCCAATTTCTTTTTCTATGCTGAGCCAAAACCTGCCTCTGCACCTTTTATCAGTCATTCTAGCTCCGCACTTTGGAACAATGCAGAATGAGTCTATTCCATTTTCTACATGACTACCCTTTAGATATTCAAAGATAGCAATAATGCCTCAAACTTGACTTTCTTTTTTTTATACTCTAAACACTCTCAGCTTCTTCAACAATGGCTATACAACCTCCTCTAATCCTATTTGCGTTTGCCAATACCACTTTCATCCTTTTGAATTCTCAGCTGAACCAGTGGTTTGTGCCTGTATGCTGAAATATACAGATCATGTGGTGCTAAATGAATAGTGTGTGTGTGTGTGTGTGTGTGTGTGTGTCTGCGCTTGTGTGTGTGTGTGTGTGTAAAATGTTAAACTATATTTAATTGGCTGACTAGGGAAAAATAGAATCTTCACTCTTTCCATCTCCCAGAATTTTTCTTTTTAAACCACATGCATTTTTCTCTATTGGTTAATTTTTTTGAACAGCTGAATCCTTGCTTTGCAAAGCAATACAGATATATTTTTAACATGAATACCATAGAGGGGGGTTGTAGGGAAGGTTGACATTTGTGGTTTGTCACCCAGGATTTTCATGACTGCTGAGCCACAGGATCTGGGAACTGCAAAACAGAACAAAATGAAAACCAGTAAATTTAGTATTGCAAGAAAGGGAGTAAATGGTTGTGGTGCTTCAGGGAAAGTGATTCTAGTCTCAGTGACTAATTCTACTGGAAATTTGGAGGAGGAGCAGCTGGGCTTCCTCTGGCCGAATGAGACAGAGAGAACATGCATTTACTCCTTTGGACACTGTAAGTATCCTGGCTGCCCCTACCCTGCACAAAACAGGACCCCAGCTGGCTTGCAAAATGCTTCCAAAAAGGGGTTCAGAGAGAAAGTAGATTTATGCCAACTAAGGGACCTGGTCTCAGAAAATGCAAATAGAATTGGCAGTGGGCCATGATCAGCCATTTGACCTTGAAATAGAATTAAGATGTAAAGACTCTCATGGTCAAATCTGAAAGAACTATAAGGGGTGATTTGATCTCCTAACCCAGATGAAGGTGAGATGATAGGAGGAATAATAGAGATGATTTGCAGACAGAGGGAAGACAGGAATCAGGGGGAGGTCATCATGGCTCCAGCTCCACCCCTGATCCTCAGACTGACCTATGGAACTTACTTATCACCCCTGACCCTAGATTTTCTCTTCTGTAACATTGGGAACATAAGAACTCCCACCTTGTGGAATTACTGTGAGTACCAAGTCATCTTATATATGTAAAAAGCACTTGGAGTAGAGCCTGATGAATAGCAGGCTGCCAAATAGTCAGCTTGTATTAAAGGATGCTCCCCTAAATTGTTCCCCATTACTCGTAAAACCAATCTGGCTGAGTTTATTCAAATTATAATGGAGGAGTTTCACTAAAGTTTTATTGATTCTGACTTATGTCCTCAGTGATTCTCTATTGCAGCATTTACTAAGTTTCATTGTAAGTTTAGGTGTCTGTGAGTCTCTCTCATGTCCACCCTCTTCCCACAGGTAGAGCCTGGTTCTTTGCTTCTTATCATTTAGCTGTTAGAATGTATTTGGTGACTGTACGTGAATGAAGGAATGTAATGATGGATAAAAAAAATTTAGTAGCACCTACCCCAGTGGCACTGGGACTTAGTATCTCTGTTGTTTTATGGAGAGGCAGCTGTGCTAGGTTCTTGGAAACAAGAAACTAAATGGTGAATTCTGACAATTCTATTTCCTTGCTTTTCCTGGTGGTCTCTTGGCTGAATTTTTCTCACTTACTTTTTATCATGCTATACTAGAGGCATAATTCTAAGATTCCAATTCCTTTCACAAGAAAGAAGATATGCTACTCAGCTTTCCCTTACTGCAACAAACACTTGAGATAATCCACTTATAAAGAAAAAAGGGCTGTATTGGCTTACAGTTTTGGAGGTTTCTATCCATGGTTGGTTGGTCCCATTATGTTTGAGCTGGTGGCAGCACATCATGGTTGGAACATGTGGTAGGGCAATGACCCTCACCTCAGGGCTGACATGGAAAAAAAGGGAGAGAACAGGACCCCAAGGTTCCCTTTGAGGGCATGCCCCCAGTAACATAAACCTCACACAAAACATAGCTCTTTAGTTTTTAACCATCTCCTAATTCTACTTCTCTGGGAAATATTTATTTTATATATACACTTATTGGTGCATTATAACCTCACACCATAATGTAGTTCAGAGTGATAGTGACATACAAAACTTGGCGAACTTCTCCCTTGCCTCCTCCCTTTCCCAACACATGATATTGATATTGGTGTCACTATTTTGACATCAATAGAAGTGCACCTTTGTTTATTCTTCTTCCGCCACCTCCTGTGAACCACTGCCCTCACTCCATTAGAGTTTCTCCTCCATTATCTAAAGTCCCACTTGTATCTTGATTACTCCCTAGCTTCCCCATATGAGAGTAAACATACAAGCCTTCACTTTCTGTGACTGGCTGATCTCACTTAGCATGATGTTCTCCAGGTCCATCTATTTTCCTGTAGGTGACATAATTTTGTTCTTTTTTATTGCTGAGTAAAGCCCCATTGTGTATATCCCATAGTTTGTAATCCATTTATCTACTGATGGACACCAAGTTTGGTTTCATAATTTGGCTAATGTGCATTGTGATGCTATAAACAGGGATATGCATATATCACTATAATATCCTGACTTCACTCCCTTTGGAAAGATACCTAGGAGAGGTATAGCTGGATTTATTGGTGGATCCATTCCCAGTTTTCTGAGGAATCCATACACTGATCTCCATAGTAGTTGTAGTAATCTGCAATGCCACAAACAGTGTATAAGGGTCCCTATTTCCATACATCCTTGTTAGAATTTATTCTTATTTGTTTTCTTAATTATTGTCATTCTAATTGGAGTTAGATGGAATCTCAGTGTAGTTTTGATTTTAATCTTCCTGGTTGCCAATGGCATTGGATATATATTTGTATTTCTTCTTTTGTGAAATGTCTAGTTAGTTCAATAGCCCATTTATTGATTATCTTTTTTAATGTTAAGTCTCTTTCTTTTAGATTAATTTTACTTTTTAATCAGTGCATTGTAATCATACATCTTTGTTAGGTACAAGCTGATAAAGACATACATGCATACATTTCTCATTTATCCCTTCCCCAATTCCTGCCCCACTACCTCGCCTTCCCTCCTTTTCAGATTCAGATTAGTGATTGACTTTGATAGGTTTGTGAAAGTACATCATGTGCATTAGGGTTTCTCCCCACATCACCTTCAGTTAAGTCAACTTCTTTGCTCACCTAAGGTTTCTTCTTCATCTAGAGTCCCTCATATGCCTCATCTTCTCCCTAGCTTCTGCATATTAGGGAGAGCATATGATTTTTTTACTTTTAGTGACTGACTAATCTCACTTAACACAATGTTTTCTAGTTCCATTCATTTCCTTGCAAATAACATGATTTTGTTCTTCTTTATGGCTGAGTAAAACCCCATTGTGTACATATCCCATAGTATTGTAATCCATAAATCTGTCGATGGACATCTAGGTTGTTTCCATAGTTTGGCAATTGTGAATTCTGCAGCTATAAACATAGATACACATGCATCCATCTGATAATTTTGGTTCCATTCTTTTGGGTAGATACCCAGAAGTAGTATTGCTGGATCATATGGTAGGTTTATTCCCATTTGTCTGAGGATATTCCATACTGCTTTCAAAAGTGGTTGCACTAATTAGCAATCCAACAAACAATGTATTAGGGTTCCCACATCTCCACATCCTTGCCAGTATTTGTTGTTGTTTGTGTTTTTGATGATTGCCATTCTGATTGGAGTTAAAGGAAATCTCAGGGTAGTTGTAATGTGCATCTCTCTGATTGCAAAAGATGTTGAACATTTCCTCATATATTTATTGGCTTGTATTTCTTTTTTGTGAAGTGTCTATTCAGATCCTTTGCCCATTTTTATTGGGATATTTATTTTATTGGGTTATTGGGTTTATGAGTTTCTTGAGTTCTCTGTATATTCTAGATATTAGTCCTCTATCACAGGAGTAGCTAGCAAAATTTTCTACCAATCTGTGGGCTCTCTGTTGAGGTTCTTGATAGCTTCCTTTGGTGCACAGAGGCTCTTCAGTTTAATGCAATCCTATGTACTGATCTTCCATTCAGTTGCTTGTGCTTTGGGGTCTTGATGAGAAAGTTTTTACCTGTGCCTATGTGTTGAAGTGTTGGTCCTATGCCCTCTTCAAGTAGCTGCAAGGTCTCTGGCCTGACTTCCAAGTATTTGCTCCATCTTAAGTTGACTCTTGTGCAGGGTGAGAAAGTGGGGTTTATTTCTATTTTCCTGCATATGATTAACTAGTTTTGCCAATACCATTTGTTGAAGAGGCTATCTTTTTTCCAGTGTAGTTTCTGGCTTCTTTGTCAAAAATCAATTTACTGTAAGCATGTGGGTTTGTTTCTGAAACTTTTACTCTGCTCCATTGGTCTGTGTGTCTGTTTTTGTGCCAATACCATGCTGTTTTTATTACTGTGGCTTTGTAGTAGAGTTTGAAGTCAGGTATTGCGATGCCTGCTGCATGGTTCTTGCTGCTAAGAACTACTTTGGCTATTCTCGGCTTTTTGTTGTTCCAATGAATTTAAGGACTATGTCTGTGAGGAGTGACCTTGGTAGTTTAATGGGTATTGCATTGAATCTGTATATCACTTTTGGGAGGGTGGCCATTTTGATATTTTTTCTGCCTATCCAAGAGCATGGAAGATATTTACATCTTCTAAGGTCTTCATCGATTTCTTTTGTCAACTTTTTATAGTTTTCCTTATAGAGGTATTTTACCTCCTTGGTTAGGTTTATCCCTGAGTATCTTAATTTTCAGGGTACTCTTGTAAGTGGAATTGTTTTCTGAATTTCTTTTTCACTAGATTTATGTTTTGCACACAGGAAAGCTCATGATTTTTTAAGATTGATTTTGTATCCAGACACATTGCTGAATTTGTTGATCAGTTCTATAAGTTTTTTGGTTGACTTTGTTGAGTATTCTAAGTATAGTATCATGTCATCTGCAATAAAGGATAGATTTAGTTCTTCTTTCCCTATTTTTATACCTTTTATTTCCTTCTCTTGCCTTATTGCTCTGGCTAGAGTCTCAAGTACTATATTAAACAGAAGTGGTGATAATAGACGTCCTTGTCTAGTTCTTGTTTTTAGTGGGAACTCTTGAAATCTTTCCCCATTTAACATAATGTTGGCTGTGAGTGTATTGTATATTGTCTTTATGATGTTGAAGTATGATCTTTCTATTCCGATTCTCTGCAGTGCTTTTAGCATGAACGGATGTTGGATCTCGTCAAATGCTTTTTCAGCATCAATCAAGATGATCATGTGATTTTTGTATTTGATTCTGTTTATATGGTAAATTACCTGGATTATTTTTAATATGTTGAAACAGCCTTGCGTCTCTGGGATGAACCCAATTTGGTCATGGTGTATAATTTTCTTGATGTGGTTTTGAATGCACATTGCTAGTATTCTCTTTAGCAGTTTTGCATCTAAGCTCATAAATGATGTAGGCCTATAGTTTTCTTTTCTTGAGCTGTCTTTGTTTGGCTTTGGTATTAATGTGATGTGGGCTTCATAGAATATGTTTGCGAAGGTCCCATTTCTTTCTGTTTCATGGAATAGCTTGAGGAGTATTGAGATTAGCGCTTCTATAAATGTTTTATAAAATTCACTTGGAAAACCATATGTCCCTGGGCTTTTGTTTGATGGTAAACTCTTTATTGTGGTTTCTATCTCTTTGATTACTATTTGTTGTTTTAAGTTTTCTATATCTTCTTGACTCAATTTTGGAAGGTTATATGTGTCTAGAAAATTCTCAATTTCTTCTAGATTTTCCATTTTGTTGGAGTATAGTTTTTCAAAATAGTTTCTGATGATCCTCTGTATTTCACACTGTCAGTGGTAATATCATCTTTTTCATCTCTTATTTTGCTAATTTGGGTTGATTATCTCTTTCTTTTGGTTAGGTTGGCCAATGTTTTATCTATCTTATTTTTTCAAGAAACCAGCTTTTGGTTTTGTTGATTTTCTTTACTGTTTTTTTTTTTTTTTAATTCTCTACTTCATTAATTTCAGCTCTGATTTTATAATATCCTGTCTTCTACTGGATTTGGGCTTAGGCTGTACTTGTTTTTCAAGGGCTTTGAGCTATGTCATTAGGATATTTATTTGGTGATTTTCTGTTCTTCTTATGTGGGCACTCAGTGCTATACATTTTCCTCTTAGTACTGCCTTCAAAGTGTCCCAGAGGTTTTGATATGTTGTATCTCTGTTTTTGTTAGTTTCTAGGAATTTTTTAATTTCTCCCCTTACTTGTTCTTTGACCCATTCCTCATTCTGCAGTGTGATGTTCAGTCTCCATGTGTTTACGTGGTTATTCTGGGTCTTCTTAGAGTTCATTTCTAGTTTCATTCCATTGTAGTCTTAAAAGATGCAGGGAATTATGTTACATTTTTTTAATTTGTCCATGCTTGATTTGTACCCCAGAGTGTAGTCTATTTTGGAGAAGGTTCAATGGGTAGTTGAAAAAAATGTGAATTCAGCTGTAGTTGGGTGAAATATTCTGTATGTGTCTGATAGGTCCATTTGGTTTATGGTGTTCTTTAGGTCTGAGGCATTTTTACTGATCTTTTGTTTAGAAAAATCAGTCTACTTATATGAGAGGAGTATTGAAGTCTCCCAGTATTAGTGTTTTGGGATCTATGTGTGACTTTATATCATGCAGAGTTTGTTTTATGAAAGTGGCTACACTTATGTTTCAGGCATAGATGTTGATAATTGTTATTTCCTCTTGCTAGATTGTTTCTTTTACTAGTAAAAAATGACCAGCTTTGTCTCTTCTGATAAGCTTAGGCTTGAAGTCTAATTTATCTGCCATCATGGTTGCTACTGCTGCTTGTCTTTGAATTCCATTGTCATGGATTACCTTACTCCAGGCCTTCACCTTCAGTTTGTGGGAATTTTTGCTTGTAAAGTGTGTTTCTTGCAGGCAGCATATAAATGGATTATGGGTTTTAATCCATTTTGCCAACTTGTGTCTTTTTATTAGGGAATTGAGGCCAGTTATATCCCTAACATTTTGAGTTTTGTCTTCTGTTTGAGGTAATGTTTGTTCTTTGCTCAGTTGCTTGCTTCCTGGAAATTATTGTTTCTATGGTTCTGACGTTTAGTTGTTAGTTCTTCTTTGTAGTTAATCTCTTTGAATATTTTCTCTAGTGCTCGTTTTGAAGACATAAATTCTCTCAGTTTCTGTTTGTCATGGAAGGTTTTTATTTCCCTGTCAATTTTGAGAGAGAGTTTTGCTTGGCTGCAACTTATTTTCTTGCAGAGTGTGGAATATGTTGCTCCAACCCTTCTGGCTTTCATGACTTGGTTTAGGAAGTCTGGTTTGATTCTAATTGGTTTGCCTCTAAATGTCACTTGGCCTTTTACTTTTTTTGCCTTTATAATTCTTTCCTTGGCCTCTATATTAGTCAACTTGATTATTATATGTCATGGTGAACCTATTCTTTGGTCTTGTCTAGAAGGGGCCCCATATGTTTCCTGTACGTGTGTGTCAACTTTGCTTTCTGTGTTTGGAAAATTTTCTGATATTATTTATTTGAAAAGATAGTTTATTCCATTAGTTTCAACTTATAGTCCCTCTTCTATGCCTATTTTTCTTAGGTTAGCTCTTTTAAAATTGGCTCAGATCTTGTCAATGTCCAATTCATACTGTCAGATTTTTTTTCTATATTATGCACTATGGATTCATTTTTGGAATGGTCATTTTCAAAGAGTGATATTCTATTTTTCATGTGGTCTAATCTACTGTTTATAGTTTGTATTGATGCCTTCACTTCAATTATTGCATCTTTCATGTCCTTCACTTCCTTCAAGGCTTCTTTATGATTCCTGTTCAGGCTGTCAGATTCTGTGTTTATTTGTTCCTTTATTTCTTTCCAGCTGTCTCTGTATTCTTCTGGAAGTTTTGTATCATTTCTACTATTAAAGATCTGAATTGTTCTTCTGGTAATCTCTGCCATTCTGTGTTGGTGAGTTCTGTTATTGTGGGATTGTGGTGACTCATTGTTTCTTTGCTATTTTTCCTTCTCATGTTTTGCCTGTTCTTATATTCATGTCTTTACTGCTCTTGCAAGCTTTCTCTCAATTTATAGATTTTTTTCCCTCTCTGTGGATAGTATGTTATACTGAGTTGCAATTACTGTAGATCTTCTTCTGCCCACTCTACTGGTGATGTTTGTGGGTTTCAGGTGTTGACTTCTAGTGTGTTTGTTTCTTCTGTTATGTGGATTCATCTCAGATATGTGAGTAGGACAGTTTGTAGTCTCTGTTTTTAGGCCTCGATGTGGAATGTGTTCAGCTATTCCTTTTTTCAGCCAAGGTGAGTTTATCCTTAGGGTTTGGCATTCCTTTCTGGTGGTTCACCTCTCTGATCCAATCTCTGCAGTGAGTATTTAGAGGTGTCTGCTGGTATATACAAGGACAGGTTGTGTTCACTGGTGAAGGTTGGATGAGAAGTCACAGTGATGGATACAAGAATAGGGTAGAGGGTATGGTCCAGTGGAATAAGTGTTTGAGTGTGTTGAGGTGATATATATGGTAAAGATTAGAGATAGTGGATATGTCAGACTCTGGTAGTTATTGTAGAGTATTTAGGTGAGTGGTATGAAATGGTCTTGATATGGGACAGAGAAAAAAGGAAAAATGAAAGGAAAAAAAAGTGTTGAGGAGAAGAATATAGATGGGAGAGAGGGAGGGAAGCTTGTAAAAGGGATAAGGAAGAGTGTCAACAAACTGAGAGAAAAATAACAAAGCAACCAATCATCCAAACAAATATAAATAAAGCAAAGCAATACAAAATGAAAACAGAGTAAATAAAAAACAACACAACAACAAAAAGAAACAAAAACAAAAACCCTGCAAGTTTGTAAGTACAGAGCCTAGTTGGCCTCTGCAGTCCTTTTGGATCTGCCTGGATATTTTCAGCTTTTAAATATCTGCTCACTGTATTAGATCTTTAAGAATGACTCAGGCATTCTTATTTGCTCTCTCTGTCAGTGCAGGCAGGGAGTTCCGCTGGTGCCTCTCCTGCTGCAAGCTTGTGTCTCACAAATTTCCACAGGGCCTGTCTGTGTCTCTCTCTCTCTGCCTTTGCTGGTAGCGGGAGTGCAGTCTAAATGCTGGGCATTTTCCAGGTGCCTGTAAGGTCTCTATACCCTCTGTGCATTGGGTCCCTCCAGCATTTCTGCTCCTATCCAATCACTAGAAGGGTGGGTGACCGAGTCTGTCCTTTGCACAGGGGCCCCAGCAAGAGCGCAGTTTAATTTACAGATCTGTGCTGCTCTGACTCTGGTGAGAGTAGTGAGCTGGGGTGTCCTCACTGCAGGCTTAAGCTGGTTTTCCCAGGTGTTCCTGATCACTGTCGATCAAGTGGGGCTATTCTACCTGATTAGTGTGTGGAATTCTGTAGTCACTTACTCCACATCTGGTTGCTGGGCAATGAGGAGGTCATTAGATGTTTCAGTACTAGTAGACCCCACTCTGGGTGGCTGACTCAATGGTGGCCACCACTCTGCAGTACATGCTGGTCGTCCCAGGAATTCCGGTCATTGTTGATCATGCAGGGATATGCCACCTGGTTAGGGTATGGAATTCTGGAGTTGTTTATTCCACATCTGGTCACTGGGTATGCAAGAGGTCCTTAGATATCTTGGTGCTAGTAGACCCTGTGCTGGGTGACTGGCTCAATGGCAGCATGGGCTACTGCTTTGTGCATGGGCTCCTTTGTTCTCAGTGGTCTGCTTTCTGGGTTCTGTTCAGCTGCTCTTCAATTTTGTTACTTTGTTCACATTTTTGTTGCTTTTTTTCTTCCATCAAGAAGCTGTTTTTATGACAGTTTTGATTCAAGCTCACTGCGCCTGACGAGAGGTGTTTCACTGAGACGACATCTTGGGCTCCTTCCGTGTTAAGTCTCTTCAATTCTTTGTATATTCTAGATATTAGTTCTCTATCAGAGGACTAGCTGGCAAAGATCTACTATTCTGATATTGCCTATGTGACACTGTGTTTCTCTTGAGATTTCAAACAAGCTTAGTGCCAAAATGTCAAATATAGTTTGTTTTTGACTATTTTCATTCACTCAGATAAACGAAGGTTTGGTATTGCCCTTTCTCCTTTGGAGCTTTGGGGCTGTTCTTTTCTTAATCAAGGGTTTGCAGTTTTTTCTGCAAAGGACTAGATAATAAATAATTTTGTCTTTGCAAGCCATATTGCTCCTGTCACAACTTCTTGACTTCATTGTTATACCAAAATGCCATCCAATATGTAAATGAATGAGAGTCTGACGGTTTCCCAGTAAAATTCTATTAAAAAACATGAGATGAGACCTATTTGGCCTGCAGGTCATAGCTTGTTCTGTCCAACATTGGTCAGTGAATATATCCATTTGAACACTTGACTCCAGTTTTCTCATTAGCCAACTGCGTGACCATTGGTCCAGTGATTTGACCTTTCAGGATCCTCGCTTTCGCTTTCCTGATTTGGAAAACAAAGCATTGAACAAGGGGACCCCAGGTTTTCTTCTACAGCTGATATATGACATTTGGTGATTCCAGTGTGATGTTTCAAGGGTACAGCTAAAAAATAAGCAAAATAAGAAATTCACTGTTTTGCTTTGAATGCAAATACTCACCTCTGAAGCTATCTTCAATTATGAACAAACAGTACGTGTACCTGTATAAAAAAACCAAGGATTCTAGGGCATTCTAAAGAAAAAATTTCATGCAAATCCTGAAGAACTTGAGAGATAAATACATTTGAAGGAGGAGGATCTACTACTTATTAAAGGCTTTTCAAAGACTAAATAATGTTAGTATTCTTCATGGATACTTTTTAGCCTTGCAAGTAACCTACAATATAGTATGCTACCCTGAGTTCACAAGTAAAAAGTAGGGAGGGGAGGAGGGCAGAGAGAGAGACAAAGAGGTTATTATCAGTGGAAAGATGATTATGGAGGCTGAGGAGTCTCAATATCTGTGGTCAGAGACTGAAGACTCAGGAGAACTGATAGTGTTGCTCCATTTTCAAGCTGAAGGCTTGAGAAACAGGAAAGCCGACGGCATATATTCCAGTCAGAGGTAAAGTTTGAAGGCAAGGGAAGACCAGTTAGGCAGAGAAAGATGATTGCTCTATTTAGGCCTCCAGTACAATGGATGAGGTCTACCCACACTGGGAAGAGCCATTTGTTTTACCCAGTTTAACTATTCAAATGATAATTCTATCAAGAAACATCCCCACAGGCACACCAGAATAATATTGGACCCAATGTCTAGCACCCCATGTCCCAGTGAAGTTGAAGGTTACAACTAACCACACATATTTCTCAACATTCCTATTTCAGGAAGTTGAAATTGAGAGCAATTAAGATTTTTTTTTCTCAGATTCACCCCTAAGTAATTGGCAGAGCTTTGGATCCATATCTACTAATTTTCAAAGCAGTATTTTCTTAGACTATTAGACTTTCTTAGACTAATGGAGAAGACTAATATTCCCACTATGGGAATGGAAAAATCTAAGCTGCAATAGAGAAGGGGGTGAGCATTAATTAAGGTTATCAAATTGACAGACTGGGTAGGTCTCTACTGTTTTCTAATAATGAATTCCTCATTGAAGATATCATGTATTCTGATCATCTTCTGACCACACAGTATTTGGTGCCTTTGCCCTGGTTTTTAATTTAGGAGCAATTGACCATGATACATAAGCAACAAACTATAAAAACTGAGCATGCAGGTGTGGAGAATAGTGGCATAATCAAATAAAACTTACAACAGAGTTAATTTGACACTCACCTAATGATATACATAATGCAGTTTTGAGGCATGGTAATTAAGTATAAATGGTAAGCTGTTGACATAAATGACTGTAATTAGTATTGCTTCTGCACAGGCAATCTCTGTATTAAATTTTGCATTTCTCACTTTGTTAGTTCTTTGGGATTTATAAATAACCATCATTGTTGACAGATTGTATAAT
This sequence comes from Graphiurus murinus, assembly GCA_004027655.1. Taxonomy (NCBI): domain Eukaryota; kingdom Metazoa; phylum Chordata; class Mammalia; order Rodentia; family Gliridae; genus Graphiurus; species Graphiurus murinus. The sequence goes on along the minus strand of PVLC010001238.1, from coordinate 81,181 downwards.
GAAAGAACACAAGGCTTAGAAAATGTGTGACCAAAAGAATATATTTATTTATTTAATTTTATTTGTTTGCTTCTATTCTGTGTTTGTACTTTTTCTGCCAATTTACAAAGGTCTTGGAGATTGGCTGCAAGGTCTTTATATGCTGCAATAGGAAGAATGCTCATAATGCACATGCACAAAATTAAAATCAAAGAAAATGACAATCAGAAAAGAGGTCTATATCATAAAAGAGGAAAAAATGGTGTTGTTTTAGCCATGATTAGATAATAACATTTATGAGCTAATATCTTTTTTTTTTGCAGTGATACATAAATTTATTTCCAATTACATTAACAACGCTATCTAATTTTTATAGACAGGGTGAGAGAGATGAAAATATGTTGACTAAATTTATCTGTCTAATAAATGATACAGCTGAGATCAAACCTTATAGTCCACTATAATAGGTAGGAGGATTTTGAAGTATGTTGAGGATGAGGAAGATGGTGGGCTGGGGATTCAGAAAATATGAAGTTTAAATCTTTTTATCTAGGAATGTGAGGTACACAGGGAGAACAGGAAATGTTGGAAGCTTTTATGGCCATGTGTTGTGATGTGGTTATGGAAAGTCCCCTCAAAGCTCATGTGTTGGTGAAGTGGCCATATTCAGAGGTGAAATAATTGAATTACTAGGGCTCCACCTCATCAGTGGATTAATACATTTGATAGGTTGATAATTTGGACTCCTGGGTGATAACTATAGGCAGGTAGGTTGTAGTTAGAGGAAGAAGGCCATTGGGGGGCATGGCCTGAGCCTGATCTCTTTTTCTTTCTTCTCTTTCTTCTTTCTTTCTTTCTTTCTTTCTTTCTTTCTTTCTTTCTTTCTTTCTTCTTTCTTTCCTTCTATCCTTCATTCCTTTTTTTATTTCTCTCTATATATTTCTTTCTGCCTTTCTGCCTGCCTTTCTTCTTCTTCTTCTTCTTCTTCTTCTTCTTCTTCTTCTTCTTCTTCTTCTCTCTCTCTCTCTCTCTCTCTCTCTCTCTCTCTCTCTCTCTCTCCCTCTCTCTCTCCTGGATGCCACAAGTTGAGCAGCTTTTCTTAGACACATCTTGTTGCCATGATCATAGAGTGAAACTCTGAAACTGTGAGCTGAAGCTAACCTTTTCTAATCTCTGTGCTCTTTGTAAAGGCAAATGAGGAAGAACACAGAAAACAAATGTCAACTTTCCTAGATTCAGAAAAGTAAATGATTATCCATGTCAGTGGATAGCTATTGATAATTAAATCTATGAATTATTTTCAAAATTCATCCATAGGCTTAGTAGATTATTAAGGGTAACTAGAAAATGTTTCATGAGTGAGATAACACTTGAAACATATCCTTAAACGTAACTTAAGATTTCAAGAGGTAAGAAAAAAAGATATAAATGGAGATGGTAAAAGGAAAGTATCAGATGCACAAAACATGTTTGGAAGCTCATGGTGAAGCTCCCTGGAGTTGGGTCCTGTTTCACTGACTACCTGCAAGACTTTGCAGGTCATTTACTCTCCTCTGTATGTGTATTTCTTTGTAAACCCCCCCCCACACACACACACACAAGGTAGATGGCATAATGTAGTGCATTTCAAGTTCATGGCAATAAGCCTGGCATATAATAAGTACTCAATAAATTTTGGTTAGTAACTATAATTATTGAATGGAGTAGGGGATGTGTTTGCATGGGTAGCAGGACAAGACAGTTGGCACTTGTAAATGTGTCATTAAAACAGTAATTTTTTTGTAGACAGAATGTTGGGTGCTCTGGATCCCCTTCCTTTTAAGGGGGATTATTATATTTGTGTATAGTACTAGGACTTTTCTACCTCTAAGCTACACCCCTAGTATTCTTTTTTTAATTTTGAAATTGGGTCTTACTAAGTTATCATAGGATGGCCTCAAACCTCTGATACTCCTGTCTCAGCCTCAAAAGTACTGGGATTGCAATTGTAACTACCATGCCTGGATTTAAGGGATTATTTTTAACAACACCAGAAAAGTCTTTAAACACACATGAAGTGTAGTTAGCCTATATTGCATATTTAATTTGTACTAAGCACTGTACTAAGTATTTCACTAGCATTACTTCATTTTATCTTGATAGCTATATTATGGGGTAGGTCCTTTTATTGTCTTCCTTTTGAGATAAACACATTAGGATGCCCCTGGGATGCTGCACAGGTGAAAGTGGCAGATCTGGGCTTAATTTCCACACCATCTAGTGGACATGGGTTCATTATTGATTAGTTTTCTCAAGTTGTCCATAGGACGCAGATACAACCACCATTGATTTTTGAATGATGGCCCTGGCATTGCAATTGAAGAAACATAATTATCCTATATATTACTATCCTACTTCCACCCGAAGTGTGAAATGAACCTTGGAAAGTATAAATGACCTCCTCGGGATTTATCCAAAAGAATTAAATTCAGTCAACTCTGGCAATACATACATAGCAGGTTTATAGCAGTAAAATTCACAATAGCCAAATTATGGAACGAGTATACGTGTCTGTCAATAGATGAATGAAACAACAACAACAAAAACCTGAGATATATATATACACGTTGAGTTTTATTTAGCCATAAAGATGAATTAAATTATGTCTTTTGCAGGAAAATTGATGGAACTTGAGAGCATTATGTTAAGTGAAATAAGCCATATTCAGAAAGTCAAGAGTCTTATGTTTTAACTCATATGTGGGATCTACAGAGAAAAAAGGAGAAAAAAAAACAAGAAGGGGCTTACAAAAACAGGAGACTCATGAAAACAAATGGAAATCAATACGATAAAGAAAAGGGACCAAGGGAAAGAAGGCGGGGAGGAAAAGGATTGTACCAGGGAAATTGGCTAAATTATGCTATATGCATGTACAAATATTCCACTATTATATATTATAATAAATAAGTTTTAAAAATGGAAAAATAAAATTGAAAGAAGATAGAAATCATATTAAGAAAAAGATAATTTTTAAACTGGAATTTTATCTAAAATTAGGAGAACAGAAAAGATGAATTGCTCTTTTTGAAAAGCTACAAATTTTTTAGTTATTGTACAACTAAATTATAACTAGCTTAGTAACTATAATGAACATAATAATAACAAACACATCATAGCCTATATTTTAAGGAAAGTTTTCTATGTCTGACACCATGATTTCAGCTCTTCTCCACACTTCATCACATTCCTGAATATCTGCCAGGTGGAAATCCCAATGATAAACAGAGTACTTTGAACCCCCTTTTTTCTAAAGTAAACATTCCTCAAATTGACTAAAAGGGAGCCTCAATGTACTATTGACATTGTACCTCTGAAATATTATTTAAATGGCACATTCTTAAGCCATTCTTCTTATAACCAACTACTAATTTTGAATTATGAGATTTTCATTCTGGAAGGGACCCTGGGCTTATGTAGTCACACCCACTCTTTTATTTTCCAAGAAGGAATGCCAAACCTTAGAGGTGGGATCATGAACTACTGGCCCAGCCAGAGCAGAGCTAACTTACCCAATCCTGGATCTTTGCTATTTTCCCAAACCATTACATATTCTAGGTTGTGATGACGATGGTGACCAGCTGCCTCCCACCCTAGGGAGCAAAGCCATGCCAGTAGTTTGTTTTATCAAGTTATCATAATTGGAGACTCTTGGAAAGGAAGCATCTTATCTACCTACCAACAGAGAGTTCTCATTTGCTACAAATATTAAGATGTAATTAGCACACCTAGAGGTGGAACAGATCTGATCTACATGAAGATGCTTCAGGACAGAAATGCTGGCTTCCAAGGCTTGTAATTTTACAATAAATTAAACAAGCAAATGCTAACCACCTTCTTCCCTTAAAAGTTAATAAAAGCATCTCTGAAATTGCTTTAGACTCCCATTTTGAAAACAAGATGGTTGCTTTCCTTACATCTGCACTATAAAAAAAAAAAAAAAAAGCCGCCACCATCTGTGGCAGCCCTTGAGACATATGCCTCCCCCATCCTCACCTGGCTGTCTCCTCTCCTCTTTCATCTCCTGTTTCCAAATTAAAAGAGGAAATGAGGGAAAATAACATTTACTCTTTTTCTATGAAGAACAAACCTTTTCTCTCATTGAACTTTAAGTTATCATCTCTGTGTGATTTTTTTTAAGAATTAAAATATCTCTTAATAACATACACAGCTTACTCATTTTCAGTGTTTGTTGAAAGGTTTATGACTTTACTTACTTGGCTGGAATTCATCTAAATCATTTCTGTTCTTAGACCTGCATATTCCTAGTATTTGTTTTTAGTGTATTTCTTTTTTTAAATGTACTTTTATTGATGAATTATCATCTCACATCATAATGTAAATCATGTTGACATTGACATACATGCACACAGCACTTAAAAACGTGACTGTTCTTTCGTTTCTGGTTCTGAAAACATTCAGCCACTCCTCAGAGATTTGCTTGGTTCATAATTATTTATACATTATTTTTGATGTCACAGCTGTGAGTATGCCAATATGTCTGCCTTTATAGAATTTAGACCACAATGAGAAGTAAAAGCAATAAGAAAATACAGAGATAATACGATAATATGACTTTAGATAACTCTAAATGATTAAAAGAGAAATAAGCACAGGTGTGTGCAGGAACTCTATTTTATTTTATATTTGATAGACTATAGATTGCATATTATATACTATATGATATATACTATCACACATTATATGATATATAGTATAATATGACATATAATATATAGTCTATATTCTAATATATATTCTTTTTTAATTTTAAAAACAATGATTTCTAGCCAGGTGTGGTGGTGCACCCCTGTAATCCCAGTACTTGGAAGGCTGAGACAGGAGGATGATAGGTCCAAGGATACCTTAGAAAGTAGTAAGACTCTCATCAACCTAGTGAGATCCTGTTTCAAAATAAAAATAAAATAGGCCTGGAGGTGTAGCTCAGAGATAGAATGCCCCTGAGTTCAATCCCTAGTACCACACCCCCCCCCAAAAGTAATGATTCCTTAAGCAAGGATTTTAATAGGCACCTACATAAAGTGAGAGAGCAGGTCTGGGAGAACATTGTGAGTCAAGCGGAAAGTCCAGGAGACTATGACATCCTTGGTTCTTAAATAATCTGGAAAAATGCAAAGGCCACAGGAGTAGCAGAAGGGACAGATAGAAAATAGTTTGGGCCAGCACAGATGACAAAAGGACACATGAATTTCATGAAAGGATTTCCAGTTCATCCTGAGTATAATGGAAAGCTATTAGAAGTCTTTGAGCAATGGCTCACATGATGCAGTTTAAAGGTACTTCATCTCACCCAGGTGATACCATGGAGGAAGGTATTAGGTGGAGGAGGAGGCTCAGGTTTGCCCTTAGCTACATGGTGGGAAGGGTATGTGTTTGGCCAGGGATATGCACTGTGGTGCAGGCAGGATGTGAGCATTGAGTCAGATAGAGTTGGATGTATACTGGAATCATAAGCCTACCTGACCAAGGTAATTGGTATGATGTAAGGTGTAAGTATGTATAAGGAGATGAACCTTGATTGGGAAGTGTGCATGCTCCATCTACCCTGCAGAGGTGTTAGGCAGCATCATGAGATGATACTGTGTCTAGTAGAGCAATTGTTGTCAGGAAAGTAAAAGGAGCAGTCTTTTGAGTTAGATCAGGATTTGAATCCCAACTTAACTAGGTAACATGATTTGGTATGTTCTCCTCCTCTACAAAACTCACATAATGCCATCCATCTAACCATACATATTTTGAGATTTAAAGCCACATAGAGAAACACCTAAGATATAGTCAATGCTATTTAGTAGCTCTATGGTTTTGAACTGATCCCCTTCATCTCTCTTTGCCACAATTTCTTCTAGAAAATGGAAATATCTGATATGTTAGTGAATATCAAATAAGAAAGCACACTGTAGCTTTTATCAGAATACCTGGTATGTGCTTTGTGTTAAAAAACAAACAAAAAAAACAGTGAGATAGCATAGTATTCAACACCTTTCCCCTCCCTCCCTTATCCCATGATATGAGATATATTATTACTTTAAGGATTCAATTTCTGAAACTGGGAAGTGACTCATGCCTGTCATCCCAGTACTTGGGAGGATGACACAGGAGGATTGCATGTTCATTTCCAGCCCTAGTAAGATAATTAACTAAATTTAGTAAGATCCTGTTTCAAAATAAGAGATAAAATCGGACTGGAGGGTAGCTCAGAGTTAGAATGCCACTGAGTTCAATTTCTAGTACCTAATAATAATAATAATAATAATAATAATAATAATAATAATATCCAGTTTTGAATGACTTGAGATGATCAACTTAATAACTGTCTGAAATCCTCTTTCTCTGATTCTTTGTGACCAAAACTTGAAGGAGTGGCTTATTATAGAATCAAAGACAGTAGACTGAAATGGGAGGGGTCTATCCCTGACCCTGTCACTATCTGTCTATCCATCTGCCCTGGACTGAGCCCTATTCCTTCTTGGTCCCATTATATCCATTGGTACCATCCATGAATTCATTCCATGCACATGCAAGGGCCCATCTGTTTCAGTGCAGTAGACACTGAAAAATGTATCATAAAAGGAAGGCAAAATCCTAATATTTGTTCTGGAAGTGTATATAGTTCAGAGAAGTCTCAAACTGACTCATTGGTGGTCGGTGAATGAAAAGTTGTTATTATTTTCTATATTTTAAATTAGAAATTTTCTACCTAGAAATCCCAGACTATCAACTGTTTGGTCTAAATCTGAATATTTTACCACAGTTGCATGGTGCTGTATGGAGCTGGCTCTCTGCCGGAGGCAAGTGCCCTTTGCTCAGTCCTTTGAGCCTCTTCCTGCTTGCACACCCAGCCTGCTGGCCCATCTATATTAATTAATGAGCATGCAGAGAGCTGTGAGTGGGAACACTTGATCAACAAGGAGAAGGAACCTGACCGAGACATGGAGATGCTCCAAAATTCCCCACTCCGGAATTAATTTTTCTTGTGGAAACATGAATACTAATGATCCAGATCAAAAAACCCCACAATAACAACAAAAAACAACCTCAGCCAATCATTTGGTCTGCCACGTGCTTAATTTGCCTCATCATCCATTGTTCCTGTGACTTCACATCTGTGTTTGTAAACAGGACATGGATTGAACTACATAGACTGTTGTTTTGTTTCAAATGGATGGGCCACCATCCTGATTAAGACATCATGAAGTTTTTATAGTAATAATTATACACAGTCTTCATTAAAACCAGGGAGAGCTTCAATCACACTTAATAATCTAACACTTGGAACTAGTTACACTTACTTATGATGGGATTTAAGTACAAGGAACCCAAGGAGGAGGAAATGAGTTTTGCTGCCCTCTGGCCTTAATTAGGTCTCTAGCAGCAGATCAGCAGATCAGCAGATCAGCTTAGTTTGTTAATACCAAGGGCTTATCTGATAGATTGTGCAGCCAGCTATTGCCAATGTCTCCTTTTGCTTTGCTCTTGTATTGGCTTCTGCTTTTACTTATTCTAAATGTCTGTGGCAGCTCTATTATTGTGCCAATAACTCAAGCCAATTAACAGAAACCTCCAAGAGAAAGAGTTCCACCATTTCCAATACCCGGGTTTACCTTCCATGCTATGAAGGCCACCAAGAGGAAAAATGGCACAACTGAGATTTGGAATTAGGATATTTATATTGATGAAGATGACAGTGCCAGTGAGAATACCAGTGATTATAGAATCTAAGAAATTTCCCAGCTGCAGACTCAGATTGCTTCCTTAGTCCTTTGGAAAAATACTGAAATCTCTTTCCCAATCTTTCCTCAATGGACTCCACAGGCTGAGTCCTTTCAAATTTTGTTTCCTGTTTTGTTTGTGTTTTTCTTATTATAGTGTCATTTGCACATGGAAGTAGTCTATAACTCAGAGAGTAGAGCTGTGGTGCTAGTAATTTCAGTTGCAACTAAGACCTGTAGTCCACATGGTAGAATGTCAATGGAGCTTTTTGGATACCTCACCTCTTGTATTTATGAATATTTTTAATACCAAAAATAACCAAGTGCTGTATGCATGTACATTTCTATAATTCTGAATTTCATTATGATATGTAATTACATTGAACAAATAAAATTATGAAATAATAAAATCAAAAAATGGTATCTCAGAGGTAGAATACACCTGGATTCAATCCCCAGTACCAAAGAAAGAAAAGAAATACATTATGTCCCTCTTTCTTCTCTAAATAGTTTATTTTGTAAACTATGCCTGTCTCTTTAAAAATAAGAGATTTTAAGTCAATATTGAGGGATGCTGCATTGCTGATTTTCCTTGCCTCCTAAAGATTTTACTATCAAGTGAAGTTCTAGGGCTTATGATAATCATATGTAATTCAATAAAAAATATTCTGCTTCTGATCCTCGAGTTTGAGGAATGGTCTCTTTTTAATATATTACCACATGTTACTGAAGTTTTAAAACCTTAAGATTGAAAAAAAAAATTTCTTACATTCCAAAATCCATTTTTTCCTTGGTAATTTCAATTCCATTTATTATCGGACATTGGCAAGTAAAACACACACTTTTTAAAAATAATTCTCACTTTTCTCAACACTGAATAAAATGTCCTAAAACAAACAAAAAACATACTTCTCACTTTTTAAAAAAAGTATAAACAGAAGGTAGCAGGTTTTATGTGAAGGAACTGATTTCCTGCCATGTTCTCTCCCTAAGATTCTGAAAATAATCAAGGGTCACTGGAGAATAGATTGGTTCTTCATTTCTCCTGTTAGGAATCTAGACAGGAATCTCAAGGACAGGAATCTCAAGGACAACTGAGCTTCTTCCCTGCAGGGTCAAGATTGATTGACAGAACTTGGGGACCAGCCTAACAGGACCCCCAGAGCCCATGGAAGGTCTCCCCTTCTGTCTTCCATAAAAAGAACATCTCCCCTTCTGTGTGTCCACCCTTGATAGCTCAAAGCTGTTGAAGAAAGACAAGATTCCCAAGTGACATAAGGACAAAGCATGGGATTAAAACATTGATGACAGACAGGGAAAGAAAGAAAGGGAAGGAAAAGTAGGGAGGAAGAGAACAAAGAAAGTCAGGAAGAGGGAAAACTTTTCATTCTAAGTCTTGGATTTTTCTGAATGAATGGCCTGGTATGATATAATTCCTTCCTGTAAAAGAGAAGAGTACTGGGTTTAAAAAACTGCTGTAAAGATTTTAAAAATATACTGCTGTATGAAAGGCAACTATGTATTAGTTAGCACATTAGAACTGGTTTGCTTCTCTTCTCTCTAACTGTTTTACTATTATAAATTATTACTCTTATCAGGAAACAGAAAACTGGAGCTCTGGGTCTGTACTTTACACTTACATATTCAGGACTTTGATCATTTCCTAAGAAGCCATGGTAGGACTGTGAGCTAGCAACAGAAAGTGTATCCACAGGCTTTGGATTTTTAGGGAGCAGGAGAGAAAACTCTAGAGTGCTAAAGCGTTTTTTTCCGAAATTCTAGCACTTCCCCAGTATATGTTCTGTTTGTTTGATGGTGATTATGGTAGACATTGGCCCACTGTTTCTTCACCCAAATAACTCAGTTTATTAGGCAAGATGTTTTCACTCAATAAATATTGAGATGAGGATTGTGAGAGAATTGGAACAAAACTGCTCGGATGTAGTTAGAGGAAACCAGGGATAAATCAGAAACTACTCCATGATTTGTTTCAAATATCTGCAAGAACCTCATGTGGAGATGAGATGTGCCCTCAAAAGAAAGAAGAACAAGGAAGGGAAGCAAGTGAAATTGTTTCACCCCATCTGTGTTGCAAAAACATTAACCTGGATCATCCTCTGTCTCAAGTTTTCTATATAAAAAAATGGAGTATAAACAAATAAAAAGTTGTGGTGATTCTCATTATCATAATCATTTATTGAAGTATACTCTTGAACAAAATCCAAGGTATATTTATCAGCTTTGCAACACTACCACAAAATATCCAACCCAGGATAACATTATAAAGTAAAAAAGGTTTATTTAGCTCATGATGTTGGAGACTAAAAGTCCTAACTGTATAGTGTGGGCTCTTGGAAGGATTCTGTTGCAGATGGAAGAACACCTGAAGGAAAGGGGTCAGGAAGCAGGCACCTTCTGTAATAATCTTTTTTAGGAATTCAAGGGTCACATAAGAAATATCTTAATCCCTTTCATAACCAGGGCCTCTAGCAACCCAAGGACCTCCCACTGGGCCACAGCTATTAAAGGTTCCACAGTACCTCCCAAGATCACCACCCTGTGCACCAAACCTCCAATAACAGGGACTCTTGAGGTCACACAAACCATATTCAAACCATAGCACACGCCAAGAATTTGCATGTTAATTGGGGCTGTTCACTATCTAAGAGGTACTATCTATAACAAACTTTTTTAAATTTTTGTACTGGGGATTGAACACAGGGGAATTCTACCTCTACGCTATAAGCCTAGACCTATTTTATTTTGAAACAAGATCTCACTCTATTTCAAAATTGCAGAGGGCTTCACTAAGTTTCTGAGACTGTCCACCAACTTGCAGTTCTCCTGTCTCAACCTCCAAAGTACTGGGATTACAGGTGTGCACTACCATGCCCAGCTATGATGCAAACTTTAAAATTCCACTCCATCTGACCTTCTGTACCACTGCATAGCAAAGCTAACAACCACCTCACTCCTCAGATCAATCCAAAGAGGAACTTCCTCCCCAATACAATGGCCACTTTAGACTCAATGGGCTAGCCATTTGGAAGCACAGAACTGTCTCCTCTGCTTGCTTCTTCTTGACCTTCTCCAGTGTCTGGTTGACAAGCATGTCTTCTTTTGCTTTGAGTGGTAAACCCTGAGGGACAGGTCATTGGTCATTTCCCTCAAAGCCCCCACTTTTGCACACCCACCCAGGATGAGAGATAGTATGTGGGTAGGCTGAAGAAGAAACACACACTGTACTGTCTTTCTACATGTGTCTTAGTGGTATGGGGTTCTCACTGGGATGTGTTTGGAACTGGCACAGAGATGGTGGAAATGATAGCCACAGAGATAAACTCAGAAGTCACCCACCCACATGCAGAACAAGTAGATATATCCAAAAAGAAGGATCTTATCTTTTTATCCATAAGGAGGACTGAAAAATACACTCAAGAGGGAAGAAACTCCTTTTGGAAAGAAAATTTCCATATGGGGAAAGTTTCTATAAAGACTCTTGAGTTATGAATAGAAACCATAAAGACTTGACATTTGCTATGAACTTTGAAGGAACACCGGACAGAAGGTAGTGATTTATTTTTGGAGAAATCATAATGGGTAATACAATAGCATACTTACAGCAAAACCTAACTGGAAAACTTCATTTTTAAGATCCAAGTACTTTAGGCCATAAGACTTATAATGCTTCAAAATTAAAAACTCAATGCCCAATGATATATTCTTGTTTCGTTGGTTTGCCTGGCAGAGGAGCAGGTCATAGTGATGAGCAATGACACAGAGCTGTCTGCCAGGTTCCGGGTCCTGTGACTCTCAGCTGACCTGGAGGGGAGCTGGGTGAAGGCAGTCCTGGCTCTGGGTGCCAGAGTCACTTAGTTGACTTGAGCTGAGGTTTGACACTTGCCTCACTGCACAAATCTGTCTAGTTCTTTTCTTCATATGGGAAAAAGATATTGAGCTATCAACAGTCAAGTGTGTATCAACAGTCAAGTCAAAACTGACACACACACAACTGCATATTTAGGGGACCAGGTTATAAATTCACACACCTTGGAAATAGAAGCATGAGAAGGACAGGAGAATAGGATGGTGACAGTAAAGGTGATCCCGGGTCAAAAGATGGGGACTGCAAGAATAAAGAGAGTCAGGTAACATATGGAGATAATTATGAAGAAATCCATTTTCAGACTTTATGTCTTAAATTATCTTTTCTTTTTTTGTTGTTGTTTGTTTTTCCATGAAAGGGCATTGGGTTGACTTCTGTTTCAGTCACCGACATAACCTTTACTTTTCTCTCTGAGGACAGCTACTCTGGGAGAAGCCCAATACGGATTTGACTTGTTCATTTGGCATGATTTAATACCTGAGTTAGCTTTTCAGAAATCTTGCCAATATTAGCATTGTATGCAGCCACTTCTCAAATGAGTGGCGCCCTGGGATTTCAGTAGAGATGGTGCTATTAAATCACACAGCGGAGTCCTCTGCCAGCCTCTGAAAGGCAGGCCAGGGTGCCTCAGCTTCTAGATACCTGCTCTAGGTAGACTGTGGGGCTTTTCAAAGGCATTTGGGGGTGACTCCCCCAGTGTTGAGGTGTGCTCGGCTCAGAGTGTGAGAGACATAGCCAGCCAGACTGGCATAGCCAGGGGGCAGTGTTGAGCCACGGGGAGTCCTTGGGTCAAAGAGGACATGATTGGTAAGAAGAGGACAAGAGTTGGGAAAGCATAGGATATGCTTTCCAGATGAAGTGGAAAGCCAGTGCTCACAGACCCCATTGCATGTCCCTTCCAGCTGCTGACCTTGCCTCATTTATCTGACTTTCCCAGGTATCAGGCTCATCACTCTTAAGCAGGAAACCCTGCAGGTGCTTGTGGCCATGTGTTGATACATTAGCCACTTGAAAAGCCCCCAACTTCCTTTCCCATCTTCTCCACCCCACCATGTGGGTAAATATGTATATATACACATTTATATATATATATATATATATATATATATATATATATATATATATACATTTATATATATATATATACTTTTTTTTTCTAAGTTGGTGAGAACTAAAGCAATAACCTCAGATGGCTGTTAATCAGAAAGAAGGCTATTTCTTTTTCAAAACAGGATAGAGTTGCAGCAGGGATATAAAATGTTGGCTACCATCAGGTAATTTCAGATATCCTGTTGGCTCTTCTGTCCTCTGCAAATGTTCTTTCCCTGTTCATTTCCCGAGGCATGAAAGTCCCTCGTCTCCTTGACCAAGGTCAGACACAAAACTGAAGTGCAGTTTTGGCTAGTTATTGAGCACATGGATCATGGTTCCTCAACTGACCAGCTGTGCAGTGTCCTTGCATGGTTTCGAACCACAAGGCAGCATCGCAAGATCACCACAACCCTCAGTGTGTAGCTAATTTGAGCTGGATATGAAAACAGTGAGTGGCTTGTGATGATGCTCGGGCCGGGAGGAACATGAAGTCATAAGAGTAGAGACGGCGGAATGGGTTGCCTGATGCTGAGCAGGTGACCCCAGAGTCCTTGGGCTCATCTTTCCTCTCAGAGCAGGCCTGTGGGCTGTGACACGCACCCAATTTACTTCATCATCTCAGACTTTTGACCTTTTCCTATTCCTGGCCATGAGAATTTCCTGTATTGCAAGAGCCAAGGCTTGTCTGCTGGACTGAAGGGCGGTGTCTGTGCCATACTGGCTCTCAGCAAAGGTCAAACTTTTTTGGTACATGTAGTAAATACTGGTACAGGGCTCTCTGAGGAAAATGGCCCACAGGGTTTCTTCTCTTTCCTTTCTTCTTCTCTTTCTTTTTTTCTTAGGGATTGAAGCCAGAGGCATTATTCAGTTGAGCTACCACCTCAGTCCTTTTTATTTTCAAGTTGCCCAGGCTGACCTCAAACCTTCAATCCTCCTGTCTTAGACTCCCAAATATGGGATTACAGGCATGCATCACTTTCCCAGCTGGTGTAGAGATTTTCTATCATCAAAACTTGGTTGTGTGTTGAGTTCTTTCAGAGGAAATATCAACTGTAGCACAAGCCTTGTCTTTTTGTTTCAAAGCCTGGCACAACCAGCCTGTTAATGACACCAACGTTTTTCATGATTGAGAAATTAATGTCAATACAGCCTAATTGCATATCTCTGAAGATTTGATTATACACATTTGTACTTCTTTTAACCTTTCCAAGTTTCTATATCCCTGACTCCCATTTTAAAACATATAGAGGAAGGCTGAATTTGCCCTCCAATACAGCAGATAAAAATAGTAGGGATTTTTAAAAGAACTGAAAAATATATACACAATAAGATGAGTATTAGTATTAGTTTGGGATAAGGTATTAACTAACTATTAAAATATTTGTATATGTGTCTCGTTGGAACACATGCTTGGTTTAAAAGTTTACAAATTACAAAAAAAGTTAGAAAATATGCAACCATTGTATTTAAATTAAATCATTGAATAATAATGACTTTTAACTGTTTTTATAGCATGGTTGTTCCTTACCTTTTGGTTTTTTAAATGGTCTTTATGTATGTGTATTGCATATAAATATGTATGTATAATGTGTATAAATGTGTCACATAAATGTATATAAATATATTTATACTTATTTAATATATGTAAATTATATATATTTATATAACACAGTTGGAATACACATGTACCTGTGTGTTTACAGAAGCTCATATATTTATAATTATGTATCTTTTCTTTCATTTTAACTTTCATTATAACTTTTCCTATGCTGTTAAGTGGTCTTCAAAAATTATTTAAAAGCCAGGCACAGCGGGACACTCCTGTAGTACCAGCCACTCTGGAGCTGAGGCAGGAGGATCCTTGGAGCTCAGGGGTTCAAGGATGGCATGGGCAACATAGTGACACCCTTTTACAATACACTAAACTGTTTTAAAATGATTTAAATGATTTAAAAATGTTTTGGGTTTACACTAATGAAAACTCACTAGCTTCCCTCCTTGCCGCCGAAAGCACTGAGTCGTGGGAAATTTTAATGTGACCTTAGTGTCTCCCCTTTCGTGTCTCCCTCCTTCTTCCCCAATTTTTTCTGGCTCCCACATCCCTGGTAAGCACTGCTTTTCTGGGGTTCAATCCTCTTACAACACAACATACGATTATGAAACAAAAGAAAGCAGCTCTGATTTCACATCTCATTTTTGGAGGACATGGATTCACTTGTGTAGATGATTGAAGAGAAGGAAATACTACATATTGGCCTTGTCAATGATATGACTCTCAAAGTAGAAAGCATGGAGTTCTGAAGCAGCCTCCTTCTTCAAGGTTATGTAGTCTCTACACCAGGTAACAGACATGTTTAACTATACGGGTGGAAATTTATACTCTACAAAAAGCAGCTGCTGGGTTATCTACTAGAAAGCATGTTAAAAACAGATGCTCAGCATTCAGGCAGGTCTGGAATCCAATCCTGCCTCCTCTACCAGAATGGTCTGTGTCTAGATAAGCCATTCTTCCTTTGCTTCTGTCATTTTCCTGTATGTGAAGAGTGTCAAAACCCCCTATCTATGTTAGTAGATAGGGAGAATGGATAAATTAATTCATTAGCCATGCTTGGCCTGTGGCAGGTATTTTAGTCAATCCTTCTGTGAGTGAACACACACACACACACACACACACACACACACACACACACACACACACACCTCACACCAGGAAGATAATTGGAGTAAGAGCTGTAATACTGTCCCCTCATGAATGGACTGGATTAAAAACAATCTCTAATTTCCAGACTAGTTTTGTGTTTGGTTGGTGGGTTTTGTTTGGCCATGTTTACTTTATTTCTTCTGTGGTTTACTTTATCCTGTTCATTTTCTCCAATACCCATACCTGTCTCCATTGCTTTCCTTAGTGAGATTTTTCATTCAATTGAACACATTTTATGTGTTAAAATTAATACCTTCACCTACCTCAGGCATCTGATAGGTTCTAAAACCAACTTCTTTATTATTTCCTACTATCTTGTTTGTTAAGTGTGAGTGTTGCTTTTCACCAGACTGTATTCACATTCTTTTATTCTTCTTTGATACTGGGGCTTGAACCCAAGTTTTTGAGATTTACCTCTGAGCTATACTCCTAGCCATCTCTTTGAAACAGGGTCTCACTAAATTGCTGAAACTGACCTCGAACATGTGATCCTTTTATCTCAACCTCCTAAGTACTAGGATTACATGTGTGTGCCACCATGATTGGATTGTATCCATATTCTTCATATCCTTAGTTGGTTGTTAGAACTACACATGGAACAGGATGCTCTAGTTATATTATGACCAATATCACCCAGTTTGGGAATGATTATTAGTTCCCACCTGCTGAGAGCTCCCATACTAGATGTCATACTAATGTTATAGTTTTAGTGAACTCTTGCAAATTAGTATTAAACTTGTGTTCCACTAAGACTACCAAGTCCACTTTGGTCTCAGTTCCTCCGAGTTAGTTTTCATTCTTCGTCTTGGATAGTAATGGTGGTGGTGGAGCTTTTTAATTAGGGTATTTGTTGTTGCTGCTGCTGTTGTTATCCTTAACTCCTGAGATTAAGACCAACTTTTAAGATTCACACAGTTGTTTTTTCCCTCTTTTTGATCTCTTAGTAGCTTGCTTATTATCATATGATTGAAATAACTCATAAATAGATGTCAGTCAGTCTTTTGAATAAGAAGAAAGTACTTGTGAGACAGCTCAATGCATGTCAGAGCTCTTTCAAAAACACTATTGAAGTCAGTGCTTACCCCACTTCAGCCAGACATGGTTTTTGAGGACATGTGCCTATGTTCACTGTCTAACTTCAAACTGATATGGGAGTCAAATATCCCCACAAGACCAATTTGGGGAAATGTGTGAAGGTTTCCTTTCTTTTTTTTTTTTTCTAAAAATGACAAAACAAGAAAATTGAAACATTTCTTAGAACGCTTACATTATTGTCCATTGCTGTATCCCGTAAAAGTAGACATGACCAACATTCAAGATGAAGATGCTTCCTTTAATTACAGGAAATGTCAATTTGCAAGCTGCATAGAGTAAAAGAGGAGGGGGAGGTTATTGCAATTCACCCAAAGACAAATGCATTTCCCCTTCCAGCCAAACCCTGTGGCTTTAGTAGAATTAATAGGATTTCGATGCATTCCTGATAGGTTTAACTTTTAGATTGCAGTAGTTGCCCACATGCCTGAACTTGATACTGCTCATCTGCTTATTTCTGCTGCCTGAGGACAAGGCTATTTTGGAATACATATTTTATATGTCCATCTAAAATAAGGAGGAC
Source organism: Graphiurus murinus (assembly GCA_004027655.1). Taxonomy (NCBI): domain Eukaryota; kingdom Metazoa; phylum Chordata; class Mammalia; order Rodentia; family Gliridae; genus Graphiurus; species Graphiurus murinus. Next base: position 64,142 of record PVLC010001238.1, on the reverse strand, counting down.
TACTTTAAAAAATAAGCCTGTGGTCATTTTCTTTCTTTTTCTACCAAGGTAATTTGAGTAATTCCACAGCGAATGAGAGATGAAAAGACATGATTTGGGAACATTAAGACTGCAAATAAAAAAAGGCATTTGGCCTCTGGTGTCTTATATAACAATTAATTTCTTGAAGGAGTATTTTAGTAGCTTACAAACAATGCATGGAAATGCACAATGGTCTTTGACAGTACTTCAAAGAGGCTGCAGGGCTGAGATGATTTCTATCACAGAAAATCAATTTCCTGTAAATGGGGAGTAAACAAAGATTTTAGGCCAACATCAAATATGATTCTCGAGAGTCTATTTTCTGCTTGCTTTCCGGAAGTACTGGATGAAAATTTGAAATATATATTTTCTCCATCTTTTAATTTCTTTTCTTTTTTCCATCATCTGTGATATCACAGTTAATATTTTATGTATAATGTAGGCCCAGTTTTGTTCCAACAATGCATTCAATTCAGTAAAAAAAAAATTAAATAAGAAATATTGTGAGCTTCCTGTTTGCAGTATGAATACAAATGCTAGTGAAAGATAAAGAAAGGAAGAAAATTCAATAATAAGTCCCAGTTGCCCTCCTGCAACTTTCTTGTTGGCAGGGACCAAAATGTAAATCTACACAAATTGAAAATAAATTGAGAAGTTTGGAAATACTTAGATAAGGTTAAAATTGCATAGAAGCTCAAGACAAGTCTTATTATGGCTCATTATAACTAATTCCAACAATTGATAGAAATCATCTAAAGAATTATGATAATGTTTGGTAACATATTATGTGAAAACTCATACTTTGGAGATGATACAACTTCCACTGTTCTAAATTTCAGGAAATGAAAATCGCCCCCTGGTAATTGAAGCTCTGCTATGTAAGTTACAGGAAATGCCTTCCTTTGCTGCCAGCTCATTTCTTTATTGTTCACTTTGAATGGGCCCCTCCGCTACATTTCTGGGCTTCCCTCTTCCTGTGCATTGAGCCTGGTAAAAGCCAACATCTTGAGCCAGGCGTGGTGGCACATGCTTGTAATCCCAGCATTTGGGAGGCTGAGACCAGAGGATCCGGGTTTGAGGCCAGCCTCAGCCTCAGCTACCTAGTGAGGCACTCCACAACTTAGGGAGACTCGGTTTCAAAATAAAAAGAATAAAAAATAGGGCTGGGGGTGTAGCTCGGAGGTAGAACGCCCCTGAGTTCAATTCCCAGTACCGCAAAAAAAAAAAAAAAAGCCAACATCTTCCACAGGAAGGAGTTGGGTCAAAAAGTCCATAGGCACCATGATTTCTCCTTTGTAAGAGAATGTGAAGGTGTTGTTCAGAGAAAGCAGTGTTTTACATCCAGCTAAATCTATTTATTTACATTGATACGTTGAGAGAAGACTACTCTTCCTTCTCTTCCTATTTTTAATGTAACTTTATATTTAATATTATTTAAATATTAATTCCATATTTACATTTATTTAATATTATGTCTCTTGTAAAAACCTTTGATATTTCCTGGAATAGTCATGCCAGTGAGCACAATGCATTGCTATCAAGATGCAATCAATGATTATGAAAAGAATTAAGGTAAAACGTGTAAGAATTGCTGTGTTCCAAGAGTGACTATGTTTCTGAGTCAAATTTGGATTGGGAAGGAATTCCTTCCCTTGAACCTAATCAAACGATGACACTATAGGATTCAATTTGGTGTATTAATGATCATTATTTGAATTTCTCTCCTTTTTCTTTTCATTTTTTTATCCTTTTTTTCCACATGGTTGGCTACCTATCACCCAATACATTTTGATTCTTATAAAGCTATTTGACCTAGCCTATGAGTCATTTGGGGGAAGTTACCCTATGAATTTCATGAAAAACATTCTGGAAAATAGGACAAGAGCTTTCCTTCTGGCCTGAGTTCTGATCTTCTTTTCTTTTCTTTTCTTTTCTTTTCTTTTCTTTTCTTTTCTTTTCTTTTCATGGGTATATGAATATTTTAATTTGGAGAGATATTGCCAAATCATCTTTCATCAAGAACATGCCAGTCTGCACTTTCATTTACAATACACAGGAGTGACTGTTTCCTCATTCCTTCTGCCAACATGGTTATGTTAACAAGTAGGTTGATCTTTGCTGATATGCTGCCTAAATTATGGGTTCCTCTTTTTTTAAAAAAAAAATTATGCATGCATTGTAAGCATACATCTTTGTTAGGTACAAATTGATAACAATATATGTGCCCACATTTCTCAAGTTCAGTTTGGTGAGTAACCTTGATGTACATTAGGGTTATCCCCCCCATCCATCCCTTTTGGTTAAATCAACTTCTTTGTTTATCGAGGGTTCCTTCTTTTCCATCTGGAGACCCTCTTATGCCCCATCTTCTTTTCTTGATGATACTTGGGCAAGTCACTTTTTTTCATGTGTAGTATTCCTTCCTTATCTAGCAAATGGAAATGATATGTTTCCTACCTGCATCATGGGCATGAAATGAGGATCAAGTATGATTGTCAATGAATCTAAGATGTAGCAAATGACTCCACTCATAAGATGGCATCCTTTGTTCATTGAGGAGGATAAAGTGCTAGTTATGTGGCAGACTGACTCTTCAGCAAACCAGACAGAAATCTCTCTTCCATGCCTTCAATCTTTAATCAGTAGGCATTTTTTTGGCTTCATGATATTTGGAGCAGAAGGGCATGCCATGATTCTAAAATGTGTTAGAAGAAAAGTCATTCAAACAAATAAGTATAGTTTGGACTTGGCTCATACAGGTTAATTTAATTGTTGATAATTTAGAGAAAGTAGATTTAATATTAAGCCTTTCTAGATATAATTTCTTCCCAAAAGAATTAGATCAGCCAACAAACTTTCAGTCAATACCTTAACCTAATTATTATATTGTAACAGAAAAAAATAGTTATGCATGTTTTCCTTATTTGTTCTTTATAGGAATATTGTACATCAAAACCATAAATATAGCCGGGCATGGTGGTGCATGCTTGTAATCCCAGCATTTGGGAGGCTGAGACTGGAGGATCCGTGTTTGCAGCCAGCCTCAGCTACCTAGTGAGGCATTCTGCAACTTAGTGAGACCCTGTTTCAAAATAAAGAATAAAAAATGGGGCTGGGGGTGTAGCTCAGAGGTAGAATGCCCCTGAGTTCAATCCCCAGTACCAAAAAAACCCCATAAATATCACCCTAATGCTCTTTTCAAAAAATATGGAAGATATTTACCCTACGTATAACTATGTACTGCTTAAATGCAGTACTAGATGAAATTGCAAACAATATCTTATTTAACTCTCAAAATATTTCTTTTTTATACCTCTGTTAGTGCATTATAATTATATATCATAGTGAAGTTCAAAGTGATACATTCTTTTTTTTTAGTTTATTTTTTATTGTAGTAATTCGTGCAATATAGCATACATCTTTGTTAAGTACAAGTTGTTAACAACATATTTGCACACAGTTCTCATTTGACCCCTTCCCCAATTCCCACCCCGTCCCCTCCCCCTCCCTCCCCCTCAGGTTCAGTTCAGTGAGTGACCTTGATATGATTGTGTAAGTACATCATGTGCCTTAGGGTGTCCCTCTGCCCCATGCATCCACTACAATTAAATCAACTTCATTGCTTATCGAGGATCTCTCCTTTTCATCTGGAGACCCTCCTATGCCCCATCTTCTCCCTAGCATCTGCATATTAGGGAGAACATATGCTTCTTTACTCTTTGTGACTGACTAATCTCACTTAACATAATGTTTTCCAGTTGCATCCATTTCCCTGCAAAGAACATGATTTTGTTCTTCTTTATGGCTGAGTAAAATTTCCTTGTGTACATATCCCATAGTTTTGTAATCCATTCATCTGTGGATGGACATCTTGGCTGCTTCCATAGTTTGGCTATTGTGAATTGAGCTGCTATAAACATAGATACACATGCATCAATCTGATAATTTGGTTTCCATTCTTTTGGGTATATAGCCAGTAGTGGTATTGCTGGGTCCAGGATAGCCAAAGTAGTTCTTAGCAATAAAAATCATGCAGGAGGCATCACAATACCTGACTTTAAACTCTACTACAAAGCCACAGTAATAAAAACAGCATGGTATTGGCACAAAAACAGACACATAGACCAATGGAGCAGAATAGAAGACTCAGAAACAGACCCACAGACTTACAGTCAACCGATTTTTGACAAAGGAGCAAAAAATATACACTGGAAAAAGGATAGCCTCTTTAATAAATGGTGTTGGCAAAAGCGATACATTCATATATGCACACATGCACACAGCACTTGTTATGTTTCCCTCCAGATTCCATCCTGTTCTCCTTTCCTCACTCCCCATTCATATTAGTGAGATTGGCAATGATACACTTATGCATATACATAGCATTATTTGAACTGTTTCCTTCTTCAACCTCCTTTTTCTACTCCCCACTTCTCTTCTTCAGTCCCCTTCTACTATTCTACTAGTCTCTCTCCTCATTTATCAAAAGTTCCTTTTGTTTTCCTATTTTTCTCTCCACTGTCCACATATGAAAAGAAAAATATGACCCTTGATTTTCTGAGACTGGCTGATCTCACTTAGTATAACATTCTGTAGATCCATCTGGTTTTTTTTTAAATGCCATAATTTCATTCTTTTTTTATGGCTGAGTAAAATTCCAATGTGTGTATATGCCACATTGTCTTTATCCATTCATCTCTTGACAGACATGCAGGTTGGTTTCATAATTTGCTATTATGAATCATGCTACTATAAACATGGAAATACATGTATCTATAGTATTCTGACTTTAATTATTTTGGAAAGATATTGAGAACTCTCAAAATATTTCTGACAGTGGGACTAATCACCCCAATTCTATAAATGAGAAAACTAAGATGTAGGAAGGCGAGGCCACACATTGATATTCACACAGACATCTGGAAACTCAAATTTGGCTTCATGGTTTTTTTGACTGCAAAACCCATGTGCCTTGACCTTTCTGATGTCTAGAAAATTTAGAGCTTGTATCATTCAAGTATAGTTCAGTGACATAAGTACAAGGAAACTTTGCAAGCTACTTCATCAAATTAAAAAACTAATCTTTCAGTTTCAATAGTCTGCTCTCTTAACCATATGAGACCATGAGTTTTTACTTAAGTATTTACCAGTTACTTAATAGAAGATCTGATAAAATTCTTTGATGTTCTTACAAGTACTAGACATCTGACAAGTAGCATTACATTCACATTGTTGCTTTGTATCGTTCTTTGTCTCTGATATATTTCCTCTCCATTGTTCCTCTGCCTCTGCCTTTAGCACCAATGACACCTGACCTTCATGTCTTCTCTTCTTTCAATGAGAAATTTTCATCCATACCAGCTTTTACACTTCCATATCTTTCATGCTTAAATGTTTTCCTACTTACCACAGAACTTATGCATATATGCATATATCGATCCCACATAGATATAGGACTTTTTTTCTTCCTCCTCATAAGTAGAAAATAAGCAGCAAATAAATCCCAACATGGAAAGACCTTCCACACTTTTTTTCATTTCTGTAATTTCTACTATTCCTTCAATACTTGGTGAAGACATCATTTTTATCAGGAAGTCTATGTGACACATCAGGATGGTTTAGATTCTCCATCTCTGTGGCCACTGATTTACGAATCCCTACCACTGGTTATAGTGATTGACATTGAATAAACATCCCATTAGTGAAGAAATTGGTAAGTAGTTGAATGAATGAAGTGTATGTAGAGAAATTCTGCTGCCCTGATCCATGGAATAATGTCAGCTCCTAAGAGACGCATTGTCTGATAATCATTGCATTTTAACCTTGAAAACCTTAAATGGGTTTCTTTCTTAACCCTTTCTAAAAAGTAGCAAAAAGTTCTATTTTCCTTTGAAATGTATTCAAGTCTTATAAAAGCCAAAAATGAAACTGGCATTCGATGTGTCATGATACAGTGGAACCAATTGATATTTAATCCATTCCATATGTTTGGGCTAGGCTGGGTAGCTTCCTTTCAGAAACCATCATCCCTGATATTGATCAATTCACTCAAATAATAAGGCACAGTCGATCTTTTCTCATTTAGTGAATGGCTAAAAGCACAACTGATGTATTTCATAGCCTCCTCACATTAGTTTCTTTCTAATATTTACTTTAGAAAAGATTATAATGAGGTTGGCTTAGTTTATTCATATGTTCATTCAGAACCCATTTACTTAGTGTGATATGCAGGGAAATACTCAAACACCGGGGGCAAAGAGAGGAGAGATAGCATCCTTCTTTATCAAGGTGTTAGAAATTAAGGTGGGAGACTAATAGAAAACCATAACAGATTATGTTATCAAGTCTCAGAGAGTTATATGGCCAAGTTCTATGGCAAAAGGGGAAGGGAAAATCATTCTGAGAAGAGCACTTCATAGGAAATCATGTATTGGCTAAGGAGTAAAGAGTTAATAGGAGGTATTGGGAAGTGATTGGAGAAGCCTCTGAGAAACAGAGAACAACATACACAAAGACACAGTCAAAGGGCCGGCGGAATTGTGTTTGGGGCATTGAAAACATTTTAGTTGGATTTCCATGTCTGAGGAAAGGGTAAAGATAATTCTAAAAATGCATGAAAGACCATGTATGCCCTCCTCAGCTACAAGAGGGGCTCTGAATGGATGAGAGTGTGTCTAGGTCAGCATTTTGAAGCAGCACTCTAAAGTAGGGTTGTCAGATAAAATATGCTTTATTTCAGATAAATAATGATGCTGTTTTGAAGTGTAAGTATGTCCTAAATCATGCATTGTACATATGTCCACTAAAAATATTCACTGCTATCCTAAAATCCATCTTCTACTGGGAGCTCTGTATTTGTATGTATTAAATCTGACAACATTGCTCTGGTGACCATGTGGAAAATGCAATGGAGAAAATGAGACATAAAGACCCATTTGGGGACCACACTGCTAAAATCTAGACTCATCCTTGAGTCCTTGTAGCAATGCTAGCGTTCAGGATGTGATCCCTTTGTTGAAATGACTGTGACACAGGAGGTGGACCTTATTCAGAAGTCGGTGGATATTTTGAAATAAATGGACAAATGGTTCTAGAGTTCTTAAGGTTCCTGGAATACTGTACCTGTGATGGAGGAGGATGCGGCATGTGTGCTTGTCTGTGCTAAAGACTGTGGGGTAAAGCCAACAGTGTGGCCATAAAACCCAGAATACATAGACCCAGTGGGCTGCTCTTGGATCTCAAGTAGGTGTTCTGGAACATGCACCATCTCAAGGCTTGAATTTTGATTTGGTTGTTTCAAATTCCTTTTTTTTTCTTTTTAAGCTTGCCTTAAGCTCTCTCTTTTTAAAATTAATTAATTTATTTTTTTCAGCATGGATTTTTATACATTTCTTGAGTACAACAGGGTTACATAGACATTTATGACATATCAATCATTGTCAGATCACAAATAGCACCACTTCTTCATTTTACACGTATAGCCCACATTCCTAACATAACCTGGTAAAGCAAACTTTCTAGAGTCATAAAACCATACTCCTTTAGGGTCATATCTTGTTAAAGTTACACCCGGAGATTTTGGATCTACATAATGTGGAGCCCACTTCTATTAACCTGGCAGAAACAGCTAAGACATTTGTAGATCGCCTCCAAGCCTTGGTCACCACCTGGCCCTCGTTTACCTCCTTGATAGGAGGAGTTATCGTAGCAACAGCAATAGTCATTCTAGGTTTATGCATTCTACCACTTTTTGTATGCCTTGTGATCAATGCCTATGTTAGTATATGAGCAGATTTACATGGAATAAAAATGCAAGCACTGCCTCGCACAGGGCCTGGTAGTCAATGACCTAAGAGTCATTCAAGACTCATCGAGACCTCATGACGGGTAAGATTAAGCACCTGGTAGGAAATGACCTAAGATAGGCACAGCCCTTCATGCATTTTTAAATAAAAACAGGGGAGTTGTGGGAGCCCAGCTGGGCCCTTCCCCCCCTGGCAGTTGCTATCTGCATATATAAGCAATTATACTGACTCTTCTGCTATGGCTACATTGGGGCCTGGAAATCTGGAGATTGCCCCAAGGATTCAAATTCCCTTTTTTTTTTTTATTGGTGCATTGTAATCATACATCTTTCTTAGGTACAAGCTAGTAGAGGCATACATGCACATATTTCTCATTTAACCCTTCCCCAATTTCCCCCCTACTCACTCCCCCTCCCTCCTTCTCAAGTTCAGTTTAGTAATTGACTTTTATATGATTGTGAAAGTACATTCCATGAATTAGGGTGTTACCCCCCATCACCTTCAGTTAAATCACCTTTGCTTATCTAAGGTTTCTCCTTCTTCATCTAGAGTCCTTATTATGACACACTTTCTCCCTAGCTTCTGCATATTAGGGAGAGCATACAATTTTTTTTACTTTTTGTGACTGACTAATCTCACTTAGCATAATGTTTTCCAGATCCATCCATTTACCTGCAAATGACATGACTTTGTTCTTCTTTATGGCTGAGTAAAATTCCATTGTGTACATATCCCATAGTTTTGTAATCCATTCATCTGTTGATATATATCTTGGCTGTTTCCATAGTTTGGCAATTGTGAATTGTGCAGCTGTAAACATAGATACACATGTAAACATAGATACACATGCATCAGTCTTGTTTGATTTTCATTATTTGGGTAGATATAGTTTGGTTTCCATTATTGTGGGTAGATACCCAGAAGTGGTATTTCTGTATCTTATGGTGGGTTCATTCCTATTCATCATCTCATCTCTGCATTTCAATGGCTTTGCAGTTAGGGACAGCTATTGTGAACCCCAAGCAAGACATAGGACATCAACACATATAAAATAATCCACCTTAGCATCTCTCATAAGATACTCTGCTCCTCAAATCCAATTGCAACCCCAAATTTCCTACAAAAATACACTGTCCACATTTGATTCTTCCTGCCACTTATAATGCCAGCATTATTCAGTCCAGTACAAGGATGCTCTGAGACCGCATTTCTTTTATCTAGTACATCTTCATTGTCACCCATGGGACTGAAGGCAGCCAAAGGGCCAGGATAATTTCTCACTTTCTTAAAAGAAACTTGTGCAGTATTTTAATGAGTATTGAACATATAAATATAAAATACCCCCCAAGAAATATTTGATTACCAGACTAACAGAGCCAGAGCCAGACATTAATACAAGGGTCTAGTATCATGGTATGCACCCTCTGCTCTTTGGGGTTATCCTCACAGCACTTTTTATTTCATTCCTTGTGGAATCCTATTGAAATATGATTTTACAAGAAATACAAATACAAAAATGTGTAGTGATGTTATTTAGGAAATGCTTTCCTCATCCCCCAAATTTTGTGCAGGATTGAACATAAACTACATTGAATAGACAAAGTGACTCCCCCTCCCACAGTGATGTGAGAGTTCAGACACCTGACACAAACTTCCCCTTCCCAGAAACCCTTCTCCATTCTCAGGCTTCTTTATCTACCTTAGAAGATGAGTTCAGCCTCCCTCATCAATGCAGGGGAGGTGAGTCTCTGCAGTATCCCTCTGCAGGTCTAAGAGATTAATGAGCCGATTGGTTGATCTGCCCCTAATTAATGGATAATTGCTTTATATTATGAATATATTTAGGTATATATCACATGTGCTAGCACAGAACATATACATATATTCCTGTAAATAAAATATGCAAAGTACATTTATTATGGGTTAGATATGACAGTCATTCTTGTGCTAACTGTGCTAATGTGTACATCAATCCCCCTGAAGGATATGTCAAACCACAGCTTGCTGGGCCTTGGGTTTCTAATCCAGATGGTATGGGTGGGCCTGAGAAATTGCAGGTTTAACAAGTTCCCAGCTGATTGCATTAATGTAGAACCACACTTTGAAACAGTGATACAGAAAATGCATTCTTACATTTTTCTGTGCATGTATTATGCACATAGTAGTTGACATATGTGTGTATGTATTCATTCTGAAGTTGTACTATATTCAGAGACACAGTAGTATAAACATATTTATCTGTACATCTACACATGCATGCATAAAAATATACACTGAGATATATATTCATGAATAATTATACATGCAAATAAATGCTTATGAGAAGTTATGAACTTAAATATTTAACTGTATGCATACATGCACATATAGAAGCATGTTTGCATGTAAGAATGAGGTTACAAGTCTATTTCTAGATGATACTTGTGCTGTGTATGTGCATATCATCAATGCGTATCTTCCTTTTACTACAAAGCCTTTATTAAGTCCACATTAAATTTCTCATTTTATATTAAACTCATCACCAAAAGCAATTGTGAAGTGTTACAACCTGAGAGCAGAGATGTCTTCATGCTGGCTGTGTTAAACTTTATTAGTAGAATGATCTTTTCTATTTCCCTAAAGAATCTTGACCATTTGCTATATTTTACATGTGGAAATGCCAAATTAAATAAGGTCCATGTTCTTTCAGAACCACCAGGGTCCTCTTCTACAGTCAATTTCAATCATTTCCCTCTCCCCTTTCTCTCTAAGTGGAAGACAGCGCAAGTCTTGTGGCATTTAACTGGCAAAATGAACGAAAGCACATCACAAACATAATCTGCAGTGTGCTCCCGGGTCATAGCACCTCCCTCTGCTAGAAGTTTCTGTTGTCTTCAAAGGCTAGCTTCATTTATGGAGGAGGACGAAATGTTAGCCATGAGGTTTGGACCTGAAACAGGTCACAAACCCTGATGAAAACAATGGACATAAATGTACATGAATCTCAGACTTCACAGGAAGGAGTTGCCTGCTTGGACCACTCACAACTCTATCTGGGAAATGGTAGATCACCTGAGATGACAGTTTATTAGAGAGGTGGAGAAGGCATTGGAAATCTGTTCAGGAATTGGAGATGAGCAAGAACTGAGAGATTGGATGATGTTCAGAAAATAGTGCTGAGTTCACTGGTGTTTTGACATTTGGTCTTTAGAGTAGACTTTCAACAGAGGAGCTTTTGGAGCTGAGACACTACGCACAGAAGCCTTCCAAGCAGTCTCACTTTTTAGGAACCTTGGTCTCAGACTTTTATCACAGAATTAGAAAGGATATTAATGTTTCTCTATAGAAAATGGGAGGTCTTGAAGGTAGGAAGAGCAGTGGTGAAGAGATTAATGAGTCAGCTAAATATGGCTTTCAAACTTGGCTTTTGTAAGGATCTTGGAGTCCTTTAACAAAACACAGTGATTTGTGTGTGTGTGTGTGTGTGTGTGTGTGTGTGTGTGGTGATTGATTTATTTATTGATTGATTTTAGAACTTCGGGGAATTTTATTTTGTAACAGTATCTTGATAAGTTGCTGAGGCTGTCCTCGAACCTGTGATCCTCTTATCTCAGCCTCTCAAGCTTCCAGAGTGATTCTTAAAATTAGTTAATTGAAAGACCTACCTATAAAAGAAAGAATAAACGAATAGAGAATGAAAGGAAAACAAAGTTATTTAAACACTAGCTAGAATTAAGAATTGAGAGTGGCGGGTCACAAAGAACTGCACTTATGGGTATCTTTATCACATCCAATCTCACTATGATGTATGATTGCAATATGCTAATATGATATATATATATTTTTAAAGAGATAGCTACCATTATGTCATGCTTTGAGACCCTCTGCCATCATGAAAGATGACACCAATGATAGCTGAAGGGATTTTACATCTGGATGTCTTAAGTCTAGCCTTGGTGAGTGAACTAAGGCCATGTTTAATGGGATCTCTGGGAGAGACTAAGCTTTTCCCTCAAACAAACAGTCAAAGTGAAACTAACCAAATAATTAGGAAATATGCACTTTAAGCATGAGCATCATCTAGATCATTTGAAATAATCTTTTTAAAAAAGTTTAATTCTTATTTTTTGGCAATAAATACTTATTAAGCATAAGTGTCAGGCATTTTTTTTAGGATCAGGAAACAAAACAAAAATTCCCGAATTTGTAGAGTTTATATTCTAATGGAGGGAGAACTATTGAGGGTGAATTTCTCTCTCTCTCTTCCATAATGCATATGTTATTTGAAGAATTCATGGTTTTGGGGTCGGAATAGAGATAAGATATGATCCACTATTCACCTAAAAATGGGTACAATAATTTTTATGAGCATATATCAAGGATAAATAGAGAAGAAGTCTAAGGGCAAGTAATTGTTTTAGGAGTTAAACACAATAATGAGTGGTAACCAATGTTTGGGGGAGGAGGTATGAGTAGTGTGTACAATAACATATCTTCCCTACATGTGACCTGAGGACTCATTTGTTAGATTTTACCACATGCAGGACACTTCCAGGATCAAATACTCTACTTTAAAATCCAGTCTATTGCCAGGCAAGGTGGCACATGCTTGTAATCCCTGTATTTGGGAGGCTGACAGAAGGATCACAGGTTTGAGGACAACCTCAGCAAGTATTGAGATGCTCGTCAACCTAGCAAGACCCTGTTTTCAAATAAGATATAAAATCAGACTGGGGTTGTAGCTCGAAGGTAGAATGCTTCTGGGTTCAATACCCAGTAACAATAACTAACTAACTAACTAACTAACTAACTAACTAACTAAATAAATAAATAAATAAATAAATAAATAAAATCCAGTCTATCCAAACTGCAAATAACCGCTTCCTAGGTGATTAATTTATCAACAATGTATGCAACAAAATAAACAAACTCACTTAAGGTATTCATGCTCCTAGAAAACAAAGAAAAATGGAAATTTCTCATGTAATGCCCACTTCTCTGAAGCTGTGTCTCTTTTATTAAAACAAGAATAAGTGTTTTATAACAGGTGATCATGTCATTAAAAGGACTATAAGTCCTTATTAAGTAATGTAGTCATTAATAAAATGACATATGAATTTATGTCATCTACACATAAACATGCAAAGTCTATGCCTGCAGTCATTTTGTTCTAATATATTTTCCAACTGTATTTATTTAGATACGATATTGACTACACACTCTTTCCCTTGGCATGGACTTTCTAACTCTTCATTCTCTGGGAGGACTTCTTCAAAATGTCCATATTTTTATCCTTCAAAGGCAGATGTCTTCTCATTGAATGATAATGATACAAGCCTCAACACTTTTTGTGATATAATTTATTGGAAGTTCAAAGGGTTAAATACATAAGTATACTTCTTTGTAGATTGTGTTATTTATTTATTTATTTATTTACTTACTTACTGTGGTACTGGGGATTGAACCCAATGGAAATTATACATCTAAGCTATATTCCCAGCCCCCTTTTAATGTTGTTATTTGAAACAGGGTTTCTTTAGATTACTGGGAGTCTTGTTACTTTGCTAAAGCTGGCCTTGAACCAGCAATTCTCCTGTATCAGCACTCCAACTACTGGGATTTGTGTTTTATTTTGTCTCCGAATATACTCAAGAGCAAATTTCAAACTGCATCTGTGTTTTACAACTAAGAACTCAAAATAACTCATAATGGCGATCCCATTATTCTAATCCAAAACCTATGTATGATGTATATGGTACATAAACATTTTCCTGTGTGGGAGGAAGATGTCAAAGGATAGAGATTTTATGAATTCCGTTGTTCTGATTTTAATGTGTGCCTATTCCTTGGGGCTGTTGATCTTCCATGTGCTTACTTATGCTTCTTTAAAGAGTTTAATTTTTTTGCATTTTTGCCAAACTTTTATAAAATTGCCCCAGCCCTTGAAATTTTTAAAAGTTTTCTAATCTATGATCACTTACAGAACTAATAGGTTAGCAAGAGACAATGTATTAAGAACCATTAAAACATATGTGTTTCACGTTAGCAATCCCAAACCTTTATCTTTTCTACTTTCAATTAATCCCATTTCAATAATTACAGCTCAAGTAAAATATTATAGAATCTCACCCTTATACTGTTCCACAATGATTTATCACCTTACAATGGTAAGTAAAACAAATTATCATGTGACTCTTCTTTTATTTGTTAGTTGAGCTCATCCCAAAACAATCTTTAAAATTCAGTCTCCACTTCAATCTTAAAAAAAATAAAGACCACATATTCATAGGGACAAGTCTTACTATCACTTACCCTATGTGTCTGTTTAAAACAATGGTCAAATATGGTGGAAAGTAGGACAGCTTGGCTGAAATCAAGCTAGTTGGCAACGTAAGGGCAAAAACTCAGGCCTTCTCTTTCAGACTGAGTAGCCCTACACAATTTTGGTCTTCTTTTTTTTCAAAAATATTAATAATTTATTCTTTACCTCCATTTACTTAAAAAGAGGAAAAATTCTCTTGAGGAAAGTTACATCAGTGTATTTTTTCAACAAAAAACATATTTTTGTGGCAAATATGGATACTGATTGAAATAGATATCTTGGGGAAGTCTGTTTAACAAGTCAGTAATGGGGAAGTATAACTGTTAGTGTGAGTGATAAATTCTTTTCAGTCTGAAGAATGAGTGCCTTTTGTTTAGTATGAAGTACTTTTATGATATTAGGATACAGCAATCAGTCATTGTTGAGGAGGTAGAATTTCTGCCCTCATTAAATCTAGATAGTCTAAGACTGAATTACTGAAAAGCAATTTTTGTTTCTAAATAATATTTTCAAGTCAAAAATGATAACAGTGGTAGCCTGGAATCCCAGTGCTTGGGAGGCTAAGGTAGGAAGATCGCATATTCAAGGCCAGCTCAGCAACTTAGTAAAACTCTCATTGACCTAGCAAGATCTTGTTTCCAAGCAAAAAATAAAAAAGGTTGGCTGGAGGTGTATCTCAGAAGTAGATTGCCTCTGAATTCAATCCCCAGTACCATCAATCAGTCAATCATTCAGTAAATAAATACGATAACAAATGAAAATTTCATGCTTTAAAGAAGATTTATAAAGGCAAAGTAATCTTTTATTTCATCTTATAATGAACATTTCAATTTTTCCCAAAAAACTAAATAGGTATTAATTAGTATGTATGAATTAATAATATCTCACACTTTTTATTCAGAATAAAAAATTTTATGTATCTAAATTGATAAAGTCATGTTTATCTATCATTATTATTATTATTATTATTATTATTATTATTATTACTATTATTATTATCATTGTTATTATTTACAGTGCTGAAGAGTGAATCTAGCATGCTGGGCAAGCTCCCTACCACTGAGTTATATCCTCTACCTCATGTTTATTGCCAAACCAATATATCTTTACAAAGTCAGAATTATACACAGAACTTTTTCTATTTTGTAACCCTCTTATATTTAGATGTCTACAAGAAACAATTTTAATCATCTATAAATAAAATTATCAAACTCATCTCTCACATTTGGACTATTTGTTGATGTTTAGCAAAAAAGACTACTTTGACTTATTAATGCATTTATCTTAATGTTTCACCATATCAGAACAGTAATGACTCTGGTTTAAAATTGAAGTGAGCTATTTAAAAATCAGCAGGAGAAATGTGACATTTTTATGTCAGACAGTGAAACCTCCCAATTGGAGTCAAGCCATATACTTTATATAAGCAGCAGAAGGAAAATAAGAACAAAAATAAATTAAAAACACAACCTTGATAGCATTGTATACTTTCCTGGATGTCTTGATATTTGAGGAAATATTATTTAAAGCCCTTCAGATGATGTTACTAGGAGAAGAAAAGTTTGATTTTATCTTTGTGTACTTCAAGAGACTGAATATACAAGGTAATGTGACTATGTTCCTTGAAGAAAACTAAAAGGTAACCTCGATACAGAGAAACCACATGCATATAGGACATTTTTTTATTCATTCAACAAAGAGGCACTGGATGTTCTGCATAATCCAAATATGTAGAATGAAGAAGCAGGTACAGAAGTTGTGACTCCTGCCCTCATGGATTCATAGTGAAAGAAGCTTCCAAAGATGACCAGGTGATTGGGCCAGATGACAGAGGCAACCAAAGGATACTAGGGGACCACAGAGGAGGGACACAGGAAACAGCCCAGCCTGCTATGGAGATAGAAGCTCCATTCAGCATGGCAGAGTGTGGTTCTGCTTTCCCCTCCCAGGCAGAGAGTCCAGTTTCTTGTACTGTGGCCTCTTCCTGTACTTTCCTTCACTCTTAGGGAGAATGATCCTTATAGAGTTGCTTTGAGAAAACAATACTCATTGTGGATATTGGAGCCATATTCAGGAGAAGAAAGTGGCATAGAGTTCCAGGAAGAAATGACAACAACATTCCAAGACCAAGAAGATGTGAGAGAAATGGCCCCCTTCAGTTCACTGAGCATTATTTGACATGAGTGCTCAGAAAGAAAAGATAACGAAGAGGCCAGACCAAAGAAGTAAATAGGGCCGTGATTGCTAAGCTAAAGATCTCAAGTATTTTGTTTACCCTAGGCAGCCCCATTGGTGAATTTTAACAAATTCCAAGAAGAAACTCAAAGAATAAGTAGCTAATATCAAACCTCCTCCCTTGGTCTTTAGTATCCAGTTTTTGACATTCCTGGGACCAGATAGATGACCTAGTGATGAGAGCCATTCTTTCATTCCCATAAAAAGTAACTGCATGGCTTAAGTGTTGCACAGGACACATTCTGCTGGTCTTGCAGGTGCACCCTCTGTCCTTGAGCCTAGCCTTCACTTGGTTTTCTTTCTCTCTGGCTTCTGCTAGTTTCTGTTCCATGGAGACAAAAGGAGAAGGTGCTAGGGCTGGAGGAAAGAGAGATCAGAAGTTTTGCTGAACCTTCCATTCCTGACCATGCTACAGCAGTTGACTGCTTCTTCTTCCAGAACACTCTAGTTCCTCCCTGACTTTCCTTCTATTTGCCTATGGAGCTTTGGCTCCTGCTTGCCCCAGCATAGCTGTGAAGGCCTCTGATCACTGCCCATTGAGGCTGGCCCAGAGTAGGCCTCCCTTCACATGCCCGGGGACAGTCCTTTTGTTATATTTGTTATATTTTCCACCTTGATTTTTTTGAGAGTCCTAATTCATGCTGGACCCCAGACTGATATTGTATCTATCACATTTCAAATCCAAGAGGTCAAAACTGAACTCCACAACACCCTCTACCTGTAAACTTTTGTTTTCTTGCAGCTGTGACAATTCCATCACTACAGTTGTCAAGTTTGAAGGCTCAGAGTCCTCCCTCACTGCCCTCTTTCTCTTAGGAACTACATGTGACCTGAAAGGAGATTGCTTGGGATCTGCCTTCAAAATGCATCCAGAAACCTAACTGCCACACAGACTCAAGCTGTCATCATCCTTTGCTCAGATGAATGCAGTGGTGTCTAGAAGTTAGCTTTTCATCACAGTGTTCAAAATCTCTGACACAAGCAACTTAGAGGAAGAAAAGGTAATCTGAGCTACGGTTTCAGAGGTCTCAGACCATTGGCAGCAGGCTCTATTGCTCTTGGCCTGAGGTCAACAGAACATCATGGCAGAAGGGCTTGGTGGAGGGAATGCTGCTCAGCTCATGGTAGTCAGAAAGCAGAGGAAAAGAGAAGCAGGAGCTGGGAAGATGATAAACCTTTGTGAAAAGAGAAGAAGGGACTGGAGAGACCCCTACACACATCAAGTGACTTTCTTCTTTCAAGTAAGTCCAACTTCCCAGTAGTCCATGCAACTATCAATAGATTAATCAATTTGATGGATTCACCTGCTGATGAGGTCAGAGCCTTCATGATCCAATCATCACCTAAAGGCCCCACCTCTGAACCTGGCTGCATTGGGGATCTTGCTTTCAGGATGAAACCTTGGGAAACACTCCAAATTCAAATCATAGCAGCACCCTTTCCCAACACCCTGTTCCCAATATATCTGTAGTGCAATTATTGAAATAGAAAGATCACAGTATTCCTCAAAACTCCAGGTACTGGACCCTATGTCAAATGCCCAGGCCCCTGCAATGGTCAACAAGGATCCATGATCTCACTTGTCCATTAGACCTCACATTCCACTTCCTGCAATGTGTTGAACTTTTGTCCAGCAGTCATCATGCCAGGGCATCCCTCTTTAATATCATTCTCTTTTGGTCAGATGTTATGGTCATGAGAATTCCTACCCTCACAATCCTACTTAGTGTTCTACCTTATATGTGGATTGTGACTTTAATTTTTCCTTCATCTTTTTTTTGTTAGCATTTGTCATTTTCTAGTATGCATGTTATTTAAGTTTCCTCAGGCTGAAAAACTGGATGGCATATAACAACAGGTAATGATTGATTCAGACTTCTGGAGACTAGACATCTGACAGTGTTCCCAGGGCCATGCTCTCTCCAAAATTGCTAGGGGAAGGAGATGCTATTTTTTTCTTTTCTGGTTTATATCAGTTCCAGGCCTTTCTTGGCTTGTGGAAGTATAACTTAAGTCTCTGCCTCCTTCTCCATGTGGTTTTCCTCCTATGTCTGTATGAGACATCACAAAATACTTCCCACATGCCTGTGGGTATGTGTCCAAAATTCCCTCTTCTTATAAGGACAACAGTCCTTTTGGATAAATGCCCACCCTCCCTAAGGATCTCACCTTAACTTGATTAAACCTACAAAGACCCGATTTCCAAGCATGATCCCATTCACAAGAGCTTAAGGTTCATACTTCAGAATTCAATGTCTCTTATTCTTTTTTGAGGAATGGGGTTAGGAGTAGCACAATTAAGCCTATAACACATGATTGACTTATTTACTATGTCCACTGTTTACTGTCTGTTTCAACCAGTAAAAAGTTAGGATTTGGGGAAGGGAAGTAATCTTTGTCTCTTTTATTTATTGATACATTCTATGCATCCAGGGCTGTGTGAGAAAATAGTGGCTGCTTAAAGATATCTTTTGAAAGTCTGAGTATCTGGCTGCTTTAAGGATTAAGGTGACATGAAATTTTACAGCATGGAGAAAAAGTGTCTCTGGAGCTCTGGTTTGACAGTGTTGGTTGTGAAAACCAAACACTTTTTTATGATTTTAAAAAGACACCAAAACCACTATTTTTTCACTTGGAAAACAATACCCCACTGGATATCTGGGGATATGTGCTTAATGTTTTTTCCCCTATCCCACAGCCTATTTATGAGATTTGGAATGTTTCTTTCTCAACGAATTCCTATGAAATCTTCTGAATGTCAAACCTAAGATTTGACCCTTCACCCAGTGTTTGATATGAACCACGGGGAAGCAGAGAGGGTGGAGAGGTGGAGAGAGATGGGGTAAGAGGGACTGCTAAACCTTGGCCCTGAGTAGGCTTCAGCAAATTATCAGAAGTGAGACCCAGCAGGACTAGGCTGGAGCTGGCTTATTGTGGTCCAGGAGCTCTGGTTCATAAGTGTTTTAATCAACCTTAACCTGCATTTCTCCAACAATAGTGTGTGTGTGTGTGTGTGTGTGTGTGTGTGTGTGTGTGTGTGTGTGTGTGTCTGTGTAGGGATTAAATTCATGGACATTATACCTATGAGCTACTCCTCCAACCCTCTTTTATTATTTATTTTGAAACAGAGTCTCACTAAGTTACTTAAGTGGGCCTTGAACCTGCAATCCTTTTGTCTCAGCCTAACAAGTAGTAGGCATTTCTGGCAATAGTTTTGTGCCTGTTCATGGCCCATGGCCCCATCTCTCACCCATCCTAAGCCTTTGCAGGCAAGTCCAGTTCTCTTGTGGGTTTCCGGACACAGATGCCTCAACATCCTTCCATTCAAACAACCTCCCAACCACTCTCCCATGTATCTAGTCCTCAAGGCTAGAAACTTTCCAACACTTGGTACATCAGCACACGCCTCATATCACCAAATGTCTGAGCTGCAATTTACATCAGGGAAGAACAACTATGGAAGAAGATGACTGGGAGCAACCACCTGCCATTCCCATTAACAAAACCCAAATTGCGCATGTTACAGATGCAAACCAGGTTCTGTATACAGGTGGCAGAGAACTGCATGGGGCTTGTTTGTTTTCCCTTTAGGACTTGTGACCATTTGATATGGCATTCTGTATGCATTTTTTAGAGTCTGGAAAATAGTCACAGGTATTTGAAAGTAGTTTACTTCCAATCAAATTTGGTTACTATTAATCTGCATTATTTGAAAACAAAAGCTAACCCATGCAAAATCTTACTTAGAAAAATTACATTTCTTTCAGTTGCTAAAGTGTAATGATACCCTAATAATATAGTAATAATAAAGCATATCATAACATTTCACATTATATATTAAGTAACATATAATACAATAATATATAATAGTTTTATATGATATAATATAATAATGATAAAAATAATAATAGCTATACTAATTTTCATTAATACTCAATAAAAAAGGAATCCCTTTTCCAGACTGGACATAATAGGCAGTATTAATAGATGGATGACAGAATTCCAGAAGTTATATGCAGTATCCTAATGCATAAGGGGTTTTTGTTACAATATGCAAGAGATACTACGAACCAAAGTCATGGCTAAAAGGACAGCCACACCAGTAGAAAAGTAGCCCAATAGCCAGGTTCAGTGGTGTATGCCTCTTTTCCTAGTACTTGTGAGGCTGAGACAGGAGGATCACAGATACAAGGTCAATCTCAGCAACTTAGTGAGACCCTGTTTTAAAATTAAAAAAATAAAATCAGGGGGTATAATTCAGAGGTAGAATGCCCCGAGTTCAATTGTCAGTACTATAAAATTAAATAAATGAATAAACAAATAAAGTCTTCAAAAAGAAAAAGAAAACTGGTCTAATAATTCATAGGAACTTTCAGAAGTAAAAAAAAAATCAAAAAGAATAAAAGTATCTAAAAGGAAGCTCATTCTTACTAAAATTCAATAATGGCTATTTTTATACTTTTATTGGTGCAATGGAATTACACATCATTGTGAAATTCAAAACAATTCAAACATATGTGCCCACATCAGGTGGTAATACTTCCTTCTCTCTTATCCTTTTTCATTCTCTTCTTCCTCACACATGTTAGTGAGACTGGTAGTAAAATCTTGCATGGACATGACCTTATTTGAACTATTCCATCCATCAATTCTTGTTTTTTCCCTCTCCACTTTCCTCTGCCAATTTCCTTCCCCTATTCTAGTGGTCTTTCTCCTCATTTATCTGAAGTCCCCTTTCTTTTTTATTTTCCTTCTAGTTTCCACATATGAGATAAATCATGTGACTTTGACTTTCTGAGACTTGCTGATCTCACTTAATATGATATTCTCTAGTTTCATTCACTTTGCTTTAAGTGACATCATTTCACTTTTCTTTATGACTGAATAAAGTTCTATTCTATGTATATAACATGTTTACATTACTCATTCTTCTCTTGAGGAATGAATTAGGAACTAATCACTTAGGTTAGTTCCATAATTTGTCTATTGTGAATTGTGCTGCTATAAGCATATATATATATATATATATATATATATATATATATATATGCACACATCACTATAGTAATCCAATTTTTATTCTTTTGAAATGATACTGAGGAGTGGCATAGCTGGGTCATATGGTGGTTCCACTTCTAATCTTTTGAGGAACTTCCATACTGATTTCCATAGCGGTTGTACTAATTTACACTCCACCAACAGTTTAGTTCCTGTTTCCCCACATCTTCATCATCAATAATGGGTATTTAAGTAACAGAAGGAGTTCACTTAACACCTAATACTCTGGCAAGAAGCAAACAGCTGGGCAAGGCCAGGACAATGGGGTGGCCTGGCCATGTTCTCCCCAGCTGCAGAGAGAGCTGGAGCCGGGGATGATCATGACCTACAATTCCTGTTCCTAAGCATAGAACCTAGAGAATTCTCACAGTTTCCTGGGACATACTCCTGAGAATGCTCAATTTAGTACGTATTGAGGTGCTACAGAATGAGTATCAGGATACATTATCGTCATGAACACCCCAGTACAGGGAGCAAGAAATGAGCTCTGTAAAGAGCCTGAGTGTCAACAGACAGAACTGGGAGTCAGTGCAACTGACTTTTGCACTGAATAATTGGTCCTGCACCACCAGCACTTTGAGCAGCCCCATCCACCTGATGCAGGGGAAGCTATGATGCTACTATCCAGTGCAATATCACTTAAAAACACAGGCCATGGCTGGACCTGGCCTGGACTATCATTTGTAGTTCTTTCATCCTACTTACTCAACTTTAAAAACTATGTTCATATATAGGTAAAAAGCTAGCATGATTAAATATAAATTGCACATGAATCATGTATGAATAATAACTTGTAGGGAACAGGTAAGGGGTGACATGAAAAAGAACAGGAGATGGTAAAAGAAAGAATGAAGCAATTGAGTTAGCATGAGAACTTTCCTTAGCTCACTGTTCTACATCGAGACCAAGTTCATTTTTTCTAAATAAGGGCACAAAATCTATGATTTGGGATAAGAATTTGCTCACAGTCTTTTAAGAACGGAGTTTCTATGTAAAATTTAGGCCAATTGCCCACTCTAGGTTAGTTAATATAAAGTGCAGGCCTCTGGTTTGCTAATGTACCTGATTGCAGCTGAGAATAACAGTACTTTGTGCAGTCTTTTTACTGCCTCCTTTTTGGGGGAAAAATAAATGACACCAGATAAAAATAGCAGAATTTTTTTCTTGATCAGGAAATAATGACTTGAAAATGCTCAAGGAAAGAAGAAAATTGTCAAGCTACATGTACAATGGTTTAAATTGCTGAAGATATTACCTCTGATAAAGAAGTAATGGAGCCTTGCCTTTCAAGAAAGCCCTGCCCAAGGTGACAGGAGTGGGGGCAGGTAGTGACTGTGGTTACAAAGTGAATGAAGTTGATTTTGGATCCATGCTCAGCTCTGCCAACAACTTTCCTTGCTGCATCAGTTTCAAGTAGGAGGAAAGGCCTACTTAGATGCATACACATTACAGGATGCATACACAGGAGTGACACTCTAATCATGGACGGTTCATAATAGTTTGAATGATTAGCAGTCCCTAATTTCTATTACTTTCCATATTTCCATGCAAAAGATAACATTCTTATTCAGTATCCTCCTTAACACAGAGAAGTCCATTTTCAAGTGTCCCTCAACGGATGAGTGGATATAAAAAATGCGGTACCTGTTCTCAATGGAATTTTACCCAGCCATAAAGAACAACCTAAGTATGTCCTTTGCAGGAAAATAGATGAAACTGGAGACTATTATGCTAAGTGTGATCAGCCAGTGTCAAGACAGTCAAGGGTCAAATATTTACTTTCATAAGTGGAAGTACAGAGAAAACAGGAAACAAAAGGGACTTTATGTATGTATTAATTTTGGTACTAGGGATTGAACTCAGGAGTATTTTACCTTCAACCTACACCCCAGCCCTTTTAATTTTCTTATTTTGAAACAGGATCTCTTTAAGTTGCTGAGGATCTTACAAAATTGCCAAGGCTGGCCTGGAACAAAAAGGACATGAGATAATTAAGAAGAGAGACCACTTGAAAAATGGAGGGAATGGGGGAGAGGATGAGGACAGGAAAAGGATTAACTGATTAAAAAAAAAACAGTTCAAAGTATAATATGCCCATATATGAAAGTATCACTACCCATCTCACTGTTATGTATGGGAGAGGTGGTAGCAGGTTGTAACCTGAAGATGAAACACCCCAAGAACTGTGTGTACATTTATTTGTATAACTTTTAATCTCATTATGATGTATAATTACAATGCACCAATAAAAGCATATTTAAAAAAGAGTAGTATATTTCTGTATGCACCTTGTATGATCTGATTTCCAAAGAACCTAAATAGTAACCCACTTTCCTCTGTAGACTCAGGAAATATTTTTAAAAGAAATTCCTTAAAAAGAAAAGGCACTGTGAGTAAAGTGGTAAATGTGTTGGTGAGAAACTTAGTAAAATACGAAAGAAACTCAACATGATTGTCCAAGGTCACAGGTCACATGGGGTCACACAAAATCCCTCTGTCTCAAAACTCCTCCAATGGTCTGTCAAGTCTCGTCTACTTTAGTCCTTCTCAGGGCTCTAGCCCTCGAAACAATGCTGGTTTTGAATAACATTTCTGCCCTAGTCTACTGTAGTCTGGTCTTTTGTCTGTGAAGCAGGCAGGATTAACACACTTTCTATAAATCCCAGTATAAGCCAGACTGGAGGTGGTCTGGATAAGTGGCCTGAGATAGTGTTTCAGGCTTTAAATCAGTTAAAAATAATTTACATACCTCCATTCACACACTAAGTATTTTATTTCTTCCTTCTAATGCCCTCTTTTTTGGTAGAAAATGAAATCTACCAAATTATGTTATGTGCACATGTGAATATATCACAACCAATCCCACTGTTATACATAAGTATAATGCCCCAATTAAAATATAAGACATGATAAATGTTTTCATTAATTTCAGGCATATGACATTATATATGTTATGTATAAAGTATGAATAATAATAATGAACACATATCTATATACTGCCATCATGTGAATCTGCCTGTAGGAGGTCCCTCTCCAATCCTGTTCTTTACTTCTCCTTTGCAGATATCTAAATTCTGATAATATTGAGTTTATGATTCATTTTAAGAACATATCACACCTAAAGATGTGTCCACAGTCTCTGAAATTATAGAAGTATACACTGTCCTTAGAGGAGACTTGTATTGCCTCCAGCTTTCTCCCACAAAAGGCAAGATCATCAAGCATAATCTTTCACATATCCCAGTTCATGGGAGGAAACCATTTATTTGGAGTCTACACCACCCAGGTGGAATTTCTTGGTCATGAGGTGTGCATATCTTCACTTTTCTGATAGCCTCAAACTGTTGTATATGTATTTGCACCAGATAATTCATGGTTTTCAAAAGTTGCAAAATGATCTCATTAAGGTCTTCTATTGTCAGAAATCTTGTTGTGCGTCAGTGTGGGGGGTGTGAAATCATACTTCCTTTCCATTTTTTTATGTCTCTAAATGTTAATGAGTTTAGAGTTTTGAGCTATTTGCGGAATTTTTTAAGTTTCTCTTTAGGTATCTTCAATATTTTCTAGTGGGGCATCTGCCTTTTCATTGATTTGTAGAAATCATGTATGTATTCTGCATTCTAATATTTTGTCAGTTACATGGATGCCAAAATTATCTTTCAGTCTGCGGCTTGGATTTTTACTCCCTATTTATGTATATTTTCAACAAGCAGAAATTCTTGATTCTTACTTAGAGGAACTAATCCACCATTTTTCATAATGTGAGTTCTCTGTATTTTGTGAATAAATTGCTTTCTAACTTAAAGTCATAAAGGCATTATATTTGTAGAGTTTTCTGGAGATTACGTAGCTTTGTCTTTTACATATTTTTTTATGCATTGAAATCATACATCTTAATACGGTAAAAGCTGGTAAAGGCATACATGCACACCTCACTCATTTAGCCCTTTCCCAATTCCCACTCCATTCCTCCTCTATCCCTTCTTCTCATGTTCAGCTTAGTGATTGACTTTGATATGTTTGTGGATGTACATCATGTGCATTCGGGTGTTTCCCTTTTCTTCCCTCTTATCACTTTCTGTTAGGTCAACTTCTTTACAAAAATCTTTAATCTGTCTGAAATCTATTTTTTCTATGCCTGGATGAGTAGAAATAGATCAGATTTCATGTATTTCCATAAAATATTTTCAGCACTATTAATTATAAAGTTTATTATGTTTTATGTTATAATTTGTTTTACATTGGTAATATATGACAATACTCACTGATGTTATGATTTTTTATAGTTAAAAAACATTTCTGCTCATTACTTATGTCTTTGGAAATACTTTGCATATTATTGTTTCTTTACTCTGATAAATAAACTTTAGTACTAATTTAGAGTTAAAAAAGGAAGACAGGAAGGAAGGAAGGAAGGAAGGAAGGAAGGAAGGAAGGAAGGAAGGAAGGAAGAGAAGGAAGGAAGGAAGGAAGGGAAAGGAAGGAAGGAAAAGAGAGAAGGAAAAGAAGCCAACACAGAGTTATACAACAGATCGTAGCAGGTACTCATTTGGCATCACTGAAGAACTTTGTACTCATCCAATAACAATGCCCTATTTTTGATCTCCACGCTCATTCCAAGGCTGCAGATGCTTCTCTCCTAACCCCTATATCTTGGTCCTTAATCTGGGTCCTGCACTCCTGGTGCAGAAGCACTATTTATCTATACCCTGGCTGCTTTCCACTTGTTTGTCTGGCATCTCCATGCTGACTGAAGCCTGGATTCTCTGAAGTTTTCTACCTACTCTTAGGGATCCCTCTTTACACATTCTCTGGGACAGGGCCATCGAGATTCAAGTGGCCTATAGAATCAGCCCATGTTTAGCAAATCTCAATCAGTTTTTCCTTTCCTGAGCTGCCACATCATGAATGCTTAAAGTGGACTTGCGTGGCTTGGGAGGAATAGATCTAGTTACTTCCATGCCTGATGCCAGTAACAGAATCCTGAAGCATGTACCCACTCCACTTTCTTGCAGGTGATCCCATCTCCTGCCTTCTGCTCAACCAGGACCACTTGTAGCACCTCTTATAAATCTAGCCAAAAAAGGAAAAACAATAACAATTTCTAATAATGATGGAAATTTTATCAATGAATTGACTAATCAGGATACATTTTAGTATCAATGATATTTGTAAAAGGAGAATAAACAACTATAGAGTCCTTACAAAAAGTGAAGTTCCTTCTGTGTTACCACACATAATCTTCCTCAGAACAACTGCTAAGAAAGGGCAATTATTTCATTTTTGTCAAAGAAAACCATCTTCAGAGAAGTTAAATAGATTAACTAGGGCCATGCATCTAAAGCTTCATTCCTTTTATAGCCTACCAGTCTCCTCATGGTGTTGCCTAGAACAGAGTAATGCTTAAGGCTCCTCCCAAGACCCAGTCTAGCTTCAGTGGCAGACAATGGTCATCATATGAAGCAGAAAGCAACAGAAACCTCCCTGGTTCTGAATGAGGGAAAGAATGCAACCCAGAAGTTCAGGAATGGGGAAGGAGGAAAGCAATCTTTGAAATTGAACCAAAAAGGATTTTGCATACTTGTACTTGTCCTCAAATATCACAGAAATGATACTTCAACATGTATTCCATATTCCAAAGTATTAGTTCATCTTATGTATTACAATTGTCACAGACTCTTTTAACCTCATCATTAACATTACTTTGCTTTCTGCTTTTCCTTTTTTATTTTGCTCTAAAACAGTATCTGTATAATTGATAACCATTTATGTACTGTGAATGTATGAATATACATATATATATACATATATATATATACACAAACACATATTACTTTATATATGATTATACATTCTCTAATTTTTTGGAGGGAGTGAATATGAAAACTATTAATATAGTCATTTTAAACTATTTCTTCTTATTTATTTATTTTTACTAGTACTACAGCATTCTACCTAGGGATATTCTACCTCCGAGCTACACCCCCAGCCCTATTTTATTTTTATTTTGAAGCAGGGTCTCACTAGGTTGATGAGAGTCTTACTAAGTTGATGAGGTTGGCTGTGAACCTAAGATCCTCATGTCTCAGACTCCCAAGTACTGTGCCACCACACCAGGCTTTAAAACTATTTCTAAAATCCATGAGGGAGAACTTATTCTATCATTTCATCCTGGCTCCATAGTCCTGGACTGAGAAATAGTCCAGTTTCCTATTCTCAACCTGGTGGTTTCAGTGATCATTCAAAATTTCCAGTGAAGTTCTAACAAAAATGAATAACAAGAGTGTCACAGCTGACCATAAAAGTGATTCAGCGGCAACTGTGGAAGTGTTCAAAGGAACACCTTAAGTGCTCCTAATGCTGGCATCACTTCTGCAGCACAAAGCCTAAGAACAATAGCCCTGTGGTTAGGTAAGGACCAGGACCTGGAGGAACAGAGCAGGACCAGTTCCAGAGGCAGAATTTCTACCTCAGCTGTCTAGCAAAGCTAGAAATGTACTACTTTGGAATTAAAAGCCATGAATTCTAGGCTAATCCTTGAAAGCCAGAGTAAGCTGTCTAGGTCAAGAAGTTCAGAAAGGCTTACAAAACTAACCACACCTGTAGTGTCCCAAGACACACAATTCCAGCCTTCAAGAAGATGAAGACAGCCGGATGTGGTGGTGCACATTTGTAATCCCAGTACTTGGGAGGCTGAGACCAGAGGATCTGAGTTCTTGGCCAGTCTCAGCTACTTAGTGAGGCTCTCTGCAACTTAGTGAGACCCGGTTTCAAAAATAAAGAATAAAAAAAAAATAGTGCTGGAGGTGTAGCTCAGAGGTAGAATGGGAATGCCCCTGGGTTCAATCCCCAGTACCACAAAAAAAAAAAAAAAAAGAAAAAGAAAGAAAGTGAAGGCAAGTAGTTGTAGTCCTGAAAGCAGAGATAACAGATGAGACTCAACAATAGGTTGGAGATAATTTTCTTTGTACTCACATGTCTTCCTGACTGTGATATCCTCTGGAGCACTGTGTGCATGCTCATGGTATTTTATAGCCTCTAATCAAATGTCTCCATAAAAATGGGGTCTTCTCACTTCACAAAAGAAGAAATATAGGCCAGGCATGGTGGCGCATGCTTGTAATCCCAGTATTTGGGAGGGTGAGACCAGAAGATCTACATTTGCAGCCAGCCTCAGCTACTTAGTGAGGCCCTCCACAATTTAGTGAGACCCTGTTTCAAAATAAAGAAAAAAAATAGGACTGGGGGTGTAGTTTGGAGGTAGAATGCCTCTGAGTTACATCCCCAGTACCACAAAAAAAGAAGAAATACAAATGGCCAATAAATGTATTAGAAAATGTTTAACATCATTAGCAGTCAGAGAGATGCAAATCAAAACTACCCTGAGATTTCACCTAACACCAATTAGAATGGCAATCTTCAAAAGCACAAACAACAGCAAGTGCTGGAGAGGGTATGGAGAAGTGGGAACCCTAATATGTTGTTGGTGGAATTGCAGATTAGTGCAACCACTTTGGAAAACAGTATGGAGGATCCTCAGACTAGTGGAAATGAACCTACTATATGATCCAGCAATACCACTTCTGGGTATCTACCCAAAAGAATGGAAACCAAATTATCAGATGGATGCATGTGTATCTATGTTTATAGCCACACAATTCACAATTGCCAAACTGTGGATCCAGTCAAAATGTTCATCAACAGATGAATGGATTACAAAAGTATGGGATATGTACAAAATGGAATTTTACTCAGTCATAAAGAAGAACAAAATCATGTCATTTGCAGGGAAATGGATGGATCTGAAAAACATTATGCTAAGTGAGATTAGTCAGTCAAAAAAGTAAAAAATCATTTACTCTCCCTAAGTTAGGGAGAAAGTGGGTCATAAGAAGGACTCTAGATGAATAAGGAGAAACCTTAGATGAGCAAAGGTGACTTAACTGAAGGTGATGGGGGTAACACCCTAATGCACATGATGTACTTTCACAAACATATCAAAGTAAATCACAAAACTGAACTTGAGAAGGAGGGAGGGGGAGGGAGTAGGGTGGGAATTGGGGAAGGGTTAAATGAGAGATGTGTGCATGCATGCCTCTACCAGCTTGTAACTAACACAAATGTATGATTACAAGGCACCAATAAAAAATAAGTAAAAAATAAAACATTTTCTCTGTGAATGAACATCAGAGATAGAACAGATGTATAAAAATATGACTAAAACATGATGTGATGAAAACCATTGAAACAATGTACAGAAGATATAGAAAGAATACCTCAATTTGGCCTAGAGGATCATTGACATCTCAAGAAAGAGAACAATTCCTGAGTTCAGCTTCATAAAACAGCACCAATTCAGAGTGGTTGAAATGGATTATATGCAGAATGATTTGAGTGGCAATATGGCAATGCCATTCACTAATACTTAGAACATAGGAGAAGGAGTAGATATTTGGTAATATATTAGGGCTGGAGAGATGGTTTGAGAAAATAATGAGTTAACTCATGCATATATTGTGTTATAGGTGCTTGTGAAATGCAGAAATTGATTATAGCTTGCATATGGATAACAAAACTGATTTTAAAGTATAAAAAAATGAGGTCTTCTCTTTGGAAGTCTTACCAGTCAGCCTTCAGCAACCCCTACATGATGATTTAGTTTGGCTTAGGCATACCCTAATATTGTAATAGGACTGGCAAAATATATGCAGAAATCACTTGTATTTTTTCCTTGGTATTCCAAGATTGAAAGCAGATGAATCTAGTATCTAGGGTCAATTCTGCAAAATGGCAACAAAGTAGTTCACACTAAGAAGCTTTAGACAGATCTAGGAGAAATCCCAGCTTTCTAATCTTGAGCAAGTTATTTAAGTACTCTGTGGTTCTTTTTTTTAATAAAGCTACGATACTGATGCTTCATTCTGTGAGTGAATTTATATAAATTACTTGTAACAATAGTCAATTTTATGTACTCAATAACTTCCATTGATGTCTTAATGATGGTAGTGACAGCATCGGGGACAGGATAGATATGGCCTAAATTGATGAATATTTTGAGATGGAAATAGAATCTTTGTCCATATATTGCTCATGCTGATAAAACCCCTATTTTGCATCTATCATCCTTTTTCTTTCCACCATGGGGCTGCAACACACTTGCCAAGCTTTGCTTATGTGATCAGAGTGGTTTGGTAGATCCCAAAGGTCTTATTCAGCCATGGGAGATAGTTTTATGAAGTAGTAAGATAGGAGAAAGTATGAGGAGAGAGACATCCAGTGTTCCAGAACCTTATTGACTCAACTGTGTCTCATGGATCAAAACCATCAATGGCAGCTTGGAGTTTGCTAAGTCAGAATGCATATTATCTCAGTCATTCACACTTAGAATGAATGAGAAGCTCTGTCCCAGGGAGAATTCCAGGAAATCAAAATCAAATGCTTGGGCCAGTAGTAGGTAACAGATGCTAGGTAGATGCTGGAATGGAGTGAGACATGACCATGTTAGGGAGGAATAGGAATTCCATCAGAATGCACTTCTCTCAAAGTACTGATTACAGTCAGAAAAGGGAAGGAAGGAAGGAAGGAAGGAAGGAAGGAAGGAAGGAAGGAAGGAAGGAAGGAAGGGAGGGAGGAAGGAAGATACAGTTCAAAGATCAATATAATAGATATAAAACCTGAGCATACAACTGAATGTTTCCAACTTTTCAATACTTATATAGGTTCAGTTCAAGTCTTTCTGGCAAATATAATGTCTCTTGTCAAATGAAATGGATTCACATCTTCTTAGAATGCTAATTTCACTCCTAAAGTAAAAAGCCATTTAAAGACACTAGAACCCCTTCGTAACACATTTTATAGACTCTAAGGAACCAGACTGTGACCCAGTTTATCCAAGTGCACTTGAAAAAGTCTGTCTTCCAATCTTAAACCAGTGATAGGCACTAAAGATTTTTTTCTTCAGTCTGTCTTTTCTTTTCCAAGGTTTGACTCCTAACCACTTGAGATAGAACTAAAGCTGACAGAAAAATGAAAATCCTCTGCCTTTTTGCCTGGAGGAAATGCTTGGCAGGAGAGTTTCAAGCTATTCTGTCATGAAAGCTAAACTTAACCTTGTTCAGGGGTGAAAAAAACACCTTTAACTTTCAAACCAACTCCCTGTCAAGACCATTCAACCTACAAAGTGCAATATTGGGGGAGGGGGGATAAAAAGGCAGAAAAAATAGCAATGAATGCATTTCAGTTTGAGGTTATTGTGACTTGAAATGATGACTTCTCATGTTTTGCAATGACATTAAAGTTAACTGCCTTGGTTCACAGCCACTTACCACTCCTTCATCTCCATTAATCTTTGCACACGATTTTGAAATACACCACTTTATATCTTCAGTAATGAAATGAAATTTTCCCAAGCAATTTTATAATTGCTTTCCAGTGTGTCTTTTCTCATGTTATTTGATTGCTAAAGATTTTCTCCAAAATGGAAGATATTTAGTGAATACAATGCAATGTATTTTCCTGCAATTTTTAATCTGTTCATGCATAATTTGAAGGGTTGAGTGAGGAAAAAATGGAAATTGAACTTATCTGACCATGACAGATTTGCAAACTCTGAATATAACTTAATATTTATTGATGCCTTTAAATTATAGAACCAAATATTGGACCAATGTCCATATAATATTTACAACATTTTATGTCTTCATAACTACAGCCAAAGTTTGCTTAAGAATTACAATTGAAATTTGGAATAAGCAAGAAGAGCATTTTACAAGGAAAAGTAGAACATGCTAAAGCATTTCACCTAGAACAAGATTTTATTTTTAGCCTATTTCCCCCCAAAATCATTATCTAGAGGCCTGAAATGTCTCAAAAAATCATTATACTTGAGTGCCTGAAAGACCATTTCATAGGGTCCTGCATGATCCTATTTGATATCAGATAGGTGTACTCCCTGGACCACAGAGCAATTGGTGAAATAGATTGTTGAAACCCGGTCTCTGCCTGTCTTCTCACATGAAAACTTTTTCCCGTGGACAGAGTTTTAATAAATGGCAAAGAACAGGCTGGTCTAGTAAATTACACCAAGGATTGCTGAGTTCTTATAAAAAATAGTATTTCCAAAATTAAAATCCAATAGTCTGAGGATCTCTACATGGTTAATTTTTTCCTCCATGTAATGCATTAAAGCCTTTTGTCTACTACTTTACAATTGATATATTTCATAAGAGTGATAGCCTATTAAAGAATGCCAGAAATACAAAGGATGAACTTGGGATTCATCTCTGGCTCTTGTCCATTCCCCTTCTTTCCAGTTAGAAAAGGTCTTTTTAAGAAGAGAATAAATATGTAAGATAGGGCTACCCATCACAGATCAAAGAAAACCAGAGGTTGAGAGGGGATCAGCCATGGCAAATAAACATTCCCTCCCAACCCCCAAATACAGAAATCCAGAACAAGAAAGCTATATTGATAAATTGGGGTACAGATGACCATTGAAACTGGTAGTCTTTTCACTTTACAATTTTAGGATTCAATGTGTGTACTCTACACATCATTTCTTTTTTTTTAAATTTTTTATTGTAGTAATTCGTGCAATATAGCATACATCTTTGTTAAGTACAAGTTGTTAACAACATATTTGCACACAATTCTCATTTGGTCCCTTCCACAATTCCCACCCCATTCCCTCTCCCTCCCTCCCCCTCAGGTTCACTTCGGTGAGTGACCTTGATATGATTGTGTAATTACATCATGTGCTTTAGGGCGTCCCTCTGCCCCCTGCGTCCACTACACTTAAATCAACTTCGTTGCTTATCGAGGATCACTCCTTTTCATCTGGAGACCCTCCTATGCCCCTTCTTCTCCCTAGCATCCACATATTAGGGAGAACATATGCTTCTTAACTCTTTGTGACTGACTAATCTCACTTAGCATAATGTTTTCCA
>PVLC010001238.1:0-30677 GCA_004027655.1 Graphiurus murinus | reverse complement strand
ATGGTTGGACATCTTGGCTGCTTCCATAGTTTGGCTATTGTGAATTGAGCTGCTATAAACATAGATACACATGCATCAGTCTGATAATTTGGTTTCCATTCTGTTGGGTATATACCCAGTAGTGGTATTGCTGGGTCATATGGTAGGTTCACTCCTATTCTTCTGAAGAATGGGAGTGAATCTACGCATCATTTCTTTATTGGAACATCTTTGCAGATGTCGATATAATCACCATGTTTCAGTTAGTATTAACTGATAATTTTCTATTTGCCAAGCCTTTTTTCTCTGTTGTTGGTTCATGAGTATCCTCCTATGTCTAACTCCTTTTGTGTGGAATGAGAATCATCATTTTCATTTTCCAGGAAGGGAGGGATGCTGAAGCCGAAAAGAGAAATTAATCTTCCTAAACTTACCAAGCCAGTCAGTAGAGCAACCAATGTATAATAAGGAGGATGGTAGCCACTGCCTGCTCATGAGATTCCAAGTTTCTGCATTATTAAGCCCTTCTCAATCTAGGTCCCCCCCCTTTCTCAGAGCCTTGGTTTCTTTGCTTGCAAAATTTGAAAGTGTCAGTGGCTGAAACAGTATTTTAGAGAAATATCTTTTCCTCCTCAGGTAATAGTGTGTGACAATGGTGCCTGTACTTCTTCTTCTACCAGACCATGACCATCATGACTACCCTACCTGCCTGAGAAAATTTTTGCAAAGACCCAATAAATAAGATGCTTAAAATTCACACACACATAAGGACTGGTAATGTCTGTCTCATCAGTATTGTGTTCCAGAATTCACAGTCTTGTCTTCACTCCCCTGTGTATCAGGAAAGTGACTATCTTTTGTCAAATATTTTCATCTCAGGAAGCTGCCCAGTTGCTACCTAGATTTTAGTCTTAATTTAAGATTGCCTTCCTAAAATCCTACCTGATGATAGTTATGAAATGAGTGTTTGTGGTCATTACTGTAAAATGCAACAAGAACAGGATGATGGGTAAAACAGGGCCCCTACTCTTAAAGAGTTAGAGGGCACATGGGCAGCATCATCTTCCAAATAAATTGCCCATCATTGAGCTGTCCTTCCTGCTTGAAGTGGAGCATAATATTCCAAAAGGAAAAAAGAGCTCTCTTGCTTGAGTAGATGCAGGCATACTTGTGACAGGATTTGCATCCCATCTAGTGAGTATAAGGTATTTGGTGGGCAAGGGAAGGTGACACAGGAGCATTCAAGACACAGAAAATATAGAGGGTCATGGCATTCCCAGAAAACTGCAAAACAATGATCAAGTCTCAGCACAGGCTGAGAAATAAGGAGCACCAGAAGATAAAATATCCAAGAATCTTATCATGAAGAGATAGATGAAAGCAAGAAACTAGAATTTTATTCCAAAGGCAGGAAAAACCACCAACCTCAGGTCAATGACATCTTTCCTCATCCTGAATATAGAACTCATTACTCTATTGTCTTTGGACAATTAAGGGCTCATCACCAAAAACAAATGAACAAACAAGCAAAAATGCATCAGCTCTGGGCATGGTAGTGCATACCTTTAATCCCAGTACCTGGGAGATTGAGACAATAGGATCACAGGCTCAAAGCCAGACCCAGCAATTTAGCAAGACCTTGTTTTAAAATAAAATAGGACTGGGGGTGTAGATCAGAGGTAGAACACCCCTGAGCTTACTCCTCAGTACCACATCCACACATACAAACACAAACAAACAAAATGTGTCATGTGTTACTGTATAACATCTTATGACTTGCCATCTGCTTACATATAGATAAAGAGATGTATAGTTTTTAGTCCTGTGACATTGTTTATTTTATTTATTTAAAAGACAGATGAAGGTTTAATGCCTTAAAACTTAAAAAACAAATAAATCAAGAAGTGAGCAATTGAACTTAATAGACACTTCATAAAAGAAAAATGCAATGACCAATAAATACATGAAAAAATGTTCAACATCATTAGAATTAAGAAGATGTAAATCAAAACCACACTGAGATTCCACTAACCCCAATTCGAATGCCAACCATCAGGAATATAAACAACAATAAATGCTATAGAGGTTGTGGATAAATAGGAACTTTATACATTGTTGGTGGTATTGCAAATTAGTGCAGCTGCTATGGAGATTAGTATGGAGTTTTCTCAAAAAACTGGGAATGGATCCACAATATGATCCAGCTATACCACTCCTGTTTATCTTTCCAAGGGATTGAAATCAGAATATTATAGTGATGCATGCGTATCCATGTTTATCGCAGCACAATTCAATAGCCAAATTATGAACTCAACCTAGGTGTCCATCAAAAAATGAATGGAATGGATTACAAAAGTATGAGATACACACACAATGGAATTCTACTCAGCAATAAAGAAGAACAAAATGATGTCACTTGCAGGTAAAATGGATGGATTTGGAGAACATTATGTTAAATGAGATTAGCCAGCCACAGAAAGTGAAGGGCCATATGGTTTCTCTCTATGTGGAAGCTAGAGAATAAGCAGGGTACAAGAAGGACTTTAGATAATGGAGTGGAAACGCCAGTTTAGCAATGAAGGAAGTCTAGGGGAGGGTGGTGATGAGGGGAGAGAGAATTAGTGAAACATTTCCATTGATGTAAAATTACCAATGCCAATCTCAATATCACATATGGGGAAGGAGAGAAAATTGGGAGGGAGTTCACCACGGTACTAGCTCACCACGGTACTGTGTGAATGTATGTCCCTATCATTTTGAACTGCATTATGATGTGAGACTAGATTGAGCCAATATAAATATAATAAAAACTAAAAGACAGGTGAGGAATTTTATGATTTGGCAGTCACTTAAATTGGCAGTGATATCTTTTTTTTTTTTTTTTTTTTTTTTTTGGTGCTGGGGATTGAACTCAGGGGCATTCTACCTCCAAGCTACACCCCCAGCCCTATTTTTTATTCTTTATTTTGAAACCGAGTCTCACTAAGTAGCGGAGTGCCTCACTAGGTAGCTGAGGCTGGCCGCGAACCCGGATCCTCTGGTCTCAGGCTCCCAAATGCTGGGATTACAAGCGTGCGCCACCACGCCCGGCTAG
Organism: Graphiurus murinus; assembly: GCA_004027655.1. Taxonomy (NCBI): domain Eukaryota; kingdom Metazoa; phylum Chordata; class Mammalia; order Rodentia; family Gliridae; genus Graphiurus; species Graphiurus murinus. The sequence goes on along the minus strand of PVLC010001238.1, from coordinate 27,604 downwards.
CAGTGATATCTTTATTATGTATGTATACTTATTTGAATTGTTCCCTTCCTCATGCCACATTTTTCCCTCTAAACCTCCCTCCCAACCCCCTTCTGTTATTCTATTGGCATGGTCATATAATCCTTTTTCTTTCCTATTTTATCTCTACCTTCCAAATATGAAAAAAAAAAAAAAATGTGACCCTTGACTTTCTGAAACTGGATGATCTCACTTAACATAATATTCTCTAGTTTCATCCATTTTCCTGCAAATGATATAATTCTGTTCTTCTTTATGGTTGATTATAAAATTATGTTATGTGTCTATACTGTGTTTTCTTTATTCATTCATTTATTGATGGACACTTAGGTTGGTTTCATAATTTAGCTATTGTGAATTGTATTGCTATAAACATAGATATCAATGTATCCTATAGTATTATTACTTTAATTTTTTTCAGAAAGATATCTAGAATTGATATAGCTGGGCCATATGGTGGTTCCATTCCTCATATTTTTAATATTTTTAATATGAGGAATGGAACCACCATATGGCCCAGCTATAAAAGGAACCTCCATGTTGATCATCATAGTGTTTATGCTAACTTACAATCCTATCAACATTGTATAAATGTTTCTGCTTCTTCACATCTTACCAGCACTTATTGTTTGGATTTTTCATGATTATCATTCTAATTGGAGTTAGAAGAAATCTCATTGAAGTTTTTATTTGCATTTCCTTAACTGTTAATGGTGTTAAACTTTTTTGTGTATTTGTTGGTCATCTGCGTCTCTTCTTTTGAGTTCAAAATATTCAGTTCAATAGCCCATTTTTAATTGAAATATTTGTTTGTTGGTGTTAAGTTTTTTGAGTTCTTTATATTTTCTAGATATTGGTCCTCTCTTACTCTGCACAAAAGTCAGCTCAAGATTAATTAAAAACCTAGAAAAGTAGAAATTTTGAAATCACTAGAAGAAAACATAGAGCCAACTCTCAGATATGTAGTCACTGATAGAGACTTTCTTCCCTAATGCTCAGGAAATAAAATTGAGAATCAGTAAATTGGATACCATCAAATTAAAAAGCTTCTGTGCAGCAAAGATTACAATCAAGACTCTAAAGAGAGAGCCTAGCGAATTGGAGATCTTTGCTAGATAATTTATTTCTAAATAAATCACAGGTAATGACTGGAAAGACTGTCCCATCCTGCCATGTGTTTCATAATGCTACAGGAAAGCTGTGACTTCTGTTCTCCTTAGGAGTCCCTATGCTATATATTTATATCATCTCTGAAGCATTGTGCTTACTAAGGTTTGTTGAACATGAGAAAAATCTATGGTAATACTTGGAATCATACTCTGTTAGTATTGGACTATAAGTAATGCAAAATCAGAAACATTTTTGATAAAGAACTATCTTATGAAGCCTGAATGGATGATAAATTGTTAGAACCATTTAGAAAGACAAATTCTAAAAGACATATAAGAGGGCACAAGGAATATCATTTTTCAAAGACAGTGCCTGGAATTGTAGATGTCATGCCCAAAACTTAGAAGAGAAAATGATAAAACAGGAATGGAACTGACATGTATCAAATTATGTATACAATTATTATTGTGAAAACACCCATTGACTGCATCCAAAACCTAGAAATTAGACTAGAAATCCCATACATAGTTGTTCCATACATAACAATCTCATTCATAGTTTTTGTTTCTATTTTACACAGAGATAACTAAGATTGAATAACTCCCAGAGATATATAACTAGTAAATTGTGAAGTCGGGATCTGAATTCTGTCTCAATTGTACTATAGTTTCCAACACACACACACACACACACATACATGCACACACGCAGTCATGCACACATGTGCACACACACACACACACACACACATGGGAGGCTGCATTCTGATATTGAAGGGCCACTCCTTTTGTCTCTGGCCTGTCATTATTTTATCATCTACAAAGTTCAATAAAGTCAATATGCAAATTATCAGCACATTTTTTCTTGTCCATTCATAAATGATGGTTTGTTGACCTCATTGTTTGTGCAACCTGTCCTGGCCAGTCTTCTTAATCAGTCATTTTCCAAAATTTCAATCAGCAGATTATGACATACAGAGATTTTAGTACTTCTTTTAGGAACACCATGCCTAGACCCATGTGAGATAAAGAGGGCTTTATGAATGTGTTGGGATTGATTGAGCTGCACTTTAAGATCATGGTTTCCTGAGTAACTGAGATTTTTAGTGTAATTTAGGACCACTCAGTGCAGGATCATGATTAACTATTGGAAGCTTAGCCTGATTGTACTAAAAAAAAAGAATAGGTATCTACTGAGAAAGACACAGTTCTAAAAGAGAAATTCTCAACTCTGATGGATCACTAGCTTTAAAATTCTTTCCCTGTCTCCTTTCCTTCATTTTAATATTCTACATATAATCATTGGAACAACTTACCATGGAAATATAAAGAAATCAGTTCTACTTGAAAAATTTAAACTTTTTATCATCTGTATTTTCTTGTTTTCCCAGTCTTATCATTCTATACCATTTCATCCTTTCATTTATTTATCTTGCTTAAAAATGCTTATACTGAGCCAGGTGTGGTGGTGCACTCTTGTAATCCCAGCATTTGGGAGGCTGAGACCTGTGGATTTGGGTTCGCCGCCAGCCTCAGCTACCTAGTGAGGCACTCTGCAACTTAGTGAGACCCTATTTCGAAATAAAGAATAAAAAAAATAGGGCTGGAGGTATAGCTCGGAGGTAGAATGCCCCTGAGTTCAATCCCCAGTACCGCAAAAAAACAAAAATAAATGCTTATACTGTGGAACCTGATTATGAACTTCCTAGTGGTGGTGGTGGTGGTGGTGGTGGTGGTGGTGGTGGTGTGTGTGTGTGTGTGTGTGTGTGTAGTGTTGATAGGTGGGGATAGGGAGGATAAGGTTGTATAAAAGCAGAATTATGTTTAGAAAAACAATTTAAGCAGATAAAATGTTATTGTTTTCAAATATCTGTAGAGATTTTTTTTTATCAGTCTTTTCTAAAACTCTCCAAAGTAAGCCAATCACTACTCTCAGCTAGAAATTCGAGAAATTTCTAGTCCTTTTCATCCATGAATCTTATCATTTCTTCCCCTATCATGACAGATTTCATATTCCTATCTAATCCAGTTAGTCTAGTAAGGACATTCACAGTCCTAAATGTTTAATAGCTTTGTCCTACTGAGTGTAGATACCATGAGAGCAATGCTGTTGGGGGCATGGGCATGGCCATCAGCCTTGGGAACTAAACTGATCTCAGCCATCCCCTGGCTCCTCACTTCTGCCTGTCTGACTCCACTCTGAATGAACTGTAATACCATCAGTGACACTTTGACCGTGTGCTTAATGCTGATCTATCCTGTGCAAGTAACTCCCTGTCTGCTGTTCCATCTTCTTGATGTCACCTCTGGAAGACAAGCTTACAGCCGGCATATCCAGTAAGCTTTTCTGCAGCAAAGACATCGAAAACAGATTTTTTAAAGGAATGGTTTAATACAAGTAGAGCCTGCTGGCAAAATATCTGAGACCACTGTGAAACTAACAACATGATATTTGAAAGTCTGAATGAGAATAAACTTGTGAGAAACAGAACAAAAAAAATGAATGTAAATCTGAGAGTATTTCTAAGGAAAAAGAAACACAATAGGGCTCTGTCTTTCATCATCTCGTTTAAAAAAAAGATTTATGAAACATATGCAGAGTCTTAGATACTAAGTGCTAGGGAGGGGAAAAAAATCCCAGTTCAGCACAGCTCTTTATATTTACCACATAATTAGCACATTATGCATCCAACATATGAGGAGATTAACAAGCATTTGTGGAATTAGCTTTAGTCATTGATCAATTAGATTTAAGGACAGAAATGGCAAACAACTAGGCAAAACAGCCTGATGCAAACAAAATATTTCTTACCTGAGAATCAAAACAAACAAAAGCAAAAAAAAAACAGTGGGAAAATGGAAAAATGGGAGGGGAGTTAATCGAAGAGGAAAGCAATGCAAAACAGGGCATTCCTGAGCTGCTGAGTTTGAGCTAATTGTGGGACTTCATGGAGAGGTGCCCTTGAAGATCCAAGGAGGAAAAGAGCGGCATTCACACAGAGTAGTCAGACCACAGGGACTGCCCTTGCCAGCCAAAGGCCTGCTGTTCTTAAGGGAGCCCAGGGCAGATTTGGAGACAGGCAATGTACCGAGAGTCACACTGAGTTTGGTTTAAAGTCCAGTTTAGACACTGGCCTGTGAATGGACAAAGAAACCTGTGAAGTCCTTGGCCCCACAATGAGAGCGACAGTCCCCAGTGGTTGCTGCAGAGACCTCTGAAGTTCTCCACCAAGAACTGTGTGTGCCAGGAAGCTCCTGAGGAGGTAGGGCTTCCAGGCTCCCCTGTTGTGATGTTGTGATGCCTATGAGGTTTAATCATGATGTAACCCAGCCAGCCACATAGAAAGGTATATTAGTAACTCTTGATGGGATTGTTCCTAAAAGCTGGAATCCTTTCTTCGAAAGCATGGAAGGAATTTCAGGGTCCTCTTATTCATTCCTAGACAAGATTAGCCCAGGAATTTCCTGAAACTTGCTGTTGCTTCATCCATCTGTCACCAGTTGCCAGCTCGGTGCCACAAGTGGTGCCATGTCCATCTCTACCTTGTCTGAGGGATCTGCCATCACCACTTTCACTATCTCTAAGGCCTGACAGAAACTCTGAACCTAGTAGGTGCTCAGTTAAAGTGCACTGATGGAACAATTGATCAGCAATCACTCCCACTTTACAGTTTGGGAATCGTTTGAAATACAGAAAGGTAAAATGAGAGTGCACACACAGTGCAGCAGAACAGAAGCCAGGAAGCTTTCATCCCAGGACAGTGAATATTTACATGGAATTGTTCATGAACCCAGGAGAATTGTTCATGAACCCAGGAGCTTTTATTTTTCCTTGTGTTGGAAATTGAATCCAGGGCCTTAAGCCTGCCAAACACACACACTACCACTGAGTCAAACCCCCTCCTTTTGGTACTGGAGATTGAACCCAGGGGTATTCTACACACCCATTCCCTTTTATTTTAAAAAAGATCTTGCTAAGTTGCTAAAGGACTCAGTCAATTGCTGAGGCTGGCCTCAAATCTGCCATCCTCCTTTCTCAGCCTCTCAAGTACTGGGATTATAGACATGAGCCACGATGCCCAGTCTGCCCTCTTTTTATAAAAAGAAAAAAGAAAAGGAGATGCTTGACTTCTTGAGCTCAGCCTAACTATGCATATCTAGCAAGTGATACAAAAAAAAAAAAACAGAATCTTCGTAATAATTTGGAGATGTATGTCAGGATGAAGAAAGTTTGACCTTCTTTTCATGACTCATTTTACAGAGCTGTTATTTTTTAGTCTGCTCATTATGAAGCCATTTATCTTTTGCAATTTGATGGAGGAGAAAGGGGATAGGATCAGATTCAAGAGTAATGCTGTAGTATTTATTTTTGTTGTTTGCTAAGTGAAATTATAGGTAACAAGGGGGAAAATAAATGAAGCTAAAAGCTTGAGTTATCACTTCTAAGGACCATTTTAGGGCTTTCTACAAAATGCATGCTTTATGTCTTTTAAACAAAGGAGACTATTAAGTGTGCAATGCTAAAAGACATTTTATCTTACCTATAAATACAAGTGAATCTTTTAAGCTCCAAATCCCCATATGCAGACAATTTGCTGTGGCAATCAGGAGGATGCACACAATTTCACTTCCATACCATCTATAATTGCATTGGTATTTTAGTAATAATGAATGAAAGTATATGTTAGCAACAAAAAATGTTACTTAAAGTAGAATCATCTTAAAGAATTGATAGTAATTTCTAAGAAGCTGTGCAAATATCATAATTACTCTGAATTCTTTATTATGTCTTTATCTTTTAATTAATGTGAAGGCAGACCTTTAGCATTTAACTGTACAAACATGTATTAAAGAACAAATTATCCTCACTTCTTCAGATTGAAAATACTTGTGATTAAGAATCCCATGCAAATATTCATAAGCAAACATTTAAGTTTCCCTTATTTTTCACCTCTTACTTTTTCCCTTTTATCCTTCTATTGTCCTTTGTTTGCCTCTGTGGAGGGGGTCTTAGGGTAATGTGTTGAATCTAGAGATAAGAAAGAGAGTCAAATAATTTTAAAGTGACAGCCTATTCTTTGTCAGTGTTTGTTGCTCAGGAAATGAAGCTATACATTTCCTTTGGAAAAAAAGTCATCAATTAAACAAATTCTCTAATATTAATATGAAGCCAATCAATTGTTTAATATTAAACAGTTGAATAATAATATAATTTGTAATGGCCTGCATTATGCAGATGGAAAGATATGGCCTGATGATCACCAGTAGACTGTGAAAAAACTTGAGTTTTCTTCCAGGCTGGTCCACTAATCTGGATAGCCCTTGGCAGTCCTGCCATCTCCTTAAGTCCTGATTCCTCTTTTGTAATGCATAGAGTTGAGTTTCCACAATTGCAGATGTTCCTTGTGGTTCTGAAATCCCCTTAATTTGTGCATATAAGGCTAAGTTTTCTGCAAATTGGCCTGGTTTTATATAAACAGCTACTGAATGGAAAGAACAAAAGTGCTTTGGTCACATCCACAGGTATGGGTTTTTGTCTACTTAAGGACAGAGTGCAGTAGGTAGTGGCCTCTATGTTATAAAGAAAACAGTGAAGGTGGCATTATAGTTATTCATTGGAGAAAAATTAATCATACTTGAATAAGGATTTGTGTTTTTAAAATAGCATTATCATTTCATCTGAGTTTTTGGAGAAAAGGCCCATGAAGATTCTTAAGAGCTCTTTCTGAAGACATTGAACCATACCAATGGATCCAAAATGTTTGGCTCTTTCTTGGAGAGCAATTTTTGGGAAACTTATTATGGTCTATCTCAGGTGGAAGTGAATACTAGAAAAACCTAATGTTTAGTCCTATAGTACATTTCCCATAAACTTCAAACACTTCCCTTTGGACCCCAGTTTGTTCACTCTCATCCTTCCTCATGTAACACACACACACATACTTACACACAGTCACACACACCATCATACAGATACTTCTGGAGGAAGCCAGTGATGGGTTTAGCACTGTGAAGGGGCTGTCAGGAGACTGAGATATGAGGGTAGCCTGAAGAGCTGTCTGTGATGCCAATTCTTGGGCTTGTTTCAGGGCACAGAAGCCAGATCTCAGATATAAAATTGTTAAAAAAAAAACTTCCACTCAATTGCAGCAAGATATTACCCGCAATTCATAGACTGCTTCTTTTGGGCTTCATAATTTACAAGGAGAGTTCTGCTCCCCCCCATCTATTCTCATTCTGTCTTTAAAATTATTCTACTGCTGGATATTCCAGCGTAGATTCTTTCTTTTGCAGACAATGGAAATAAAACTTAGTTCACGTGAATATATCATCTGCAGTCCCTGAGTCAAGAGAAGAAACAAATCTAGGAATCTTGATCTGACTTTAGATGCTTTTCACCATGCCAGACATCCCAAATCACAGATCAATTAAAACCAAATCTAATTAATGTTCTCAGATATGTTGGGCATTTCTCCTCTACCTTAAGAATAGAGAGTATGTCTAAAATCATACTCACTTTTGGAGTTAAAACACATATATGGCAGTCCCTTTAATATCAATGATTGGGGTTAACTGAAGAAGAAGCCAGGTCTATTCTCTATCTAGGTGAGGTTGTCAGGGAGAGAACTACATCTTTGCCTAGATGGGCAGGAATATTATCTTTCTTCCTTTATGATTTGAAAATTTTCCATTCTTATAATTTTTAGAGCCAGGAGATTTAAAGATCAGATAAGTTTTCTCAAAGCCACTATTGAACTACACAGAATTTATGAGGATAAGAGTCCTAAGAAGTCTCCTTTGAGCTTTTGCCTGAGCATAGGGAAATTTTTAATAGATTTTCTAATTTCCAAGATGGTGCCATTGACCTCAGAGGATGAGATGCAAAGCAGACCCTTTCAGAGAAGGAAATAGGCAATAGGAAACATGATACCTATTGCCTCGAGGCCAGTGGGCACTATAAGCTCAGTTATCCCTAAGGCATCTTGTGAAGGATGGAAGAGCACAGGGTTAGAGGAGATGGCAAAGGTCACTTGCCTAGAACTCAGAACAGTGAGTTACCAATTTTACCAGCTGGGATGTACCCTTGTTGAAAGTTCCTTCAACTTACCCATCACATTATTTGTTTGTATATTGGCATTTCTCAATGACCTGTGAATTCATTCAGGTATGAGACTCTATTTTCCTCAAATCTATTCCTAATGCCTCTTCAAGTATAAGTACAAAGTAGCAGCTTATAAATATGTGGACTGAATTAAACTTAAGTGATGAAGTCACTTCTATTTCTGCTATTTCGTGGGCATTTTAACAATTTACATTTTTACCCAAGGACTATTTCTATTTTAATGAGAGAAGCAAAATAAAATTCCAGAGCTCTTTCTTGAATGATTTATGACTTGGACTTTCTACAGGAGTATAGTCATTGAGCTATAACACAATATATACACTTATAAAAATAACTAATTATAGAAGAAAAAACTTATAAGAAATGCCTTAGGCAGAAAATAGCATTAGGAACACAATACTAAAAAATGTCATCAATGATAATTAGAAATGCTATAATAACATAACAAAAATATAACAGTTTTATAAATGTTGAACATTTAATATACATATATAAATAGTATAACAAATATGGTTCTTTGCCTTGAAAAGATATGCAGTTTCCTGTGGCTTTGAGTGTCAGAAGGTTGTGAATTATTGAGAAGTGATGTAAAAAGGGTTTATTTGAAAGGGTGAGATGGTTATAATTACAGGTGAGGATGGGTGAAGACCATACAGCTGTAAATTTAGATGTCATGTTGATGTTTGATGACTGTGTGTATAGGTTTGTGGGTGTGTGTACTTTGAATATTACTGTAGGGTTCACTTTTCTGCACCCATCTGATGTTTCTTTTTTTTTTTTTTTTTGCGGTACTGGGGATTGAACTCAGGGGCATTCTACCTCCGAGCTATACCCCCAGCCCTATTTTTTATTCTTTATTTTGAAACCGAGTCTCACTAGGTTGCAGAGTGCCTCGCTAGGTAGCTGAGGCTGGCCGCGAACCCGGATCCTCTGGTCTCAGCCTCCTGAATTCTGGGATTACAAGCGTGCGCCACCACGCCCGGCTCATCTGATGTTTCTTGATGACAAAAAAGTCATAAGCAAATGTAAGATCTGCATTATGTTCAAATTGTTTCATCATACATAAATAGAGTAACAAATTTGTATGTTTCAAACAGGTACTTCTAGGTGTGTGCACATCTCTTTTCACCTGCATTTTAGCCCAGCAGTAAAGCACCTGCACACTTTTTTTCTGTCAATAGTGTGACCATAACTACTGCAGCGCCATTTCTATGGTTTCTATGTTCTTCCTCCATTGAAGATATGGATCATTCTTGTGTTTGTCAAATATTCAAAATATGTTTCAAACATTTGTGTTTAGGAGAAACTCAAAATATTATTTTCTAATTGAGTTTTTAACATACTTAACAAACAAGAATTTAATCTCTATATTTCTGATTAATTTTCCTGCAATTAGCTGGAAAGCAGCTTTCTAAGAATTTTCTGGATAAACAAGCATGATCCTACCCAAATGTTCCTTTTGAAAAAAAAAAAGTCAAATCAATTCTTCCTGAGAAGTTTACCTTCAAACTGGATTGCACATTTCCAATTTGTTCAAAATGTAGTATGTCAAGATTTCATGAAGTCATTATTCAATCTCTCACAGGATCAACTGTGTGTAACTTAGAAAAACAGACAAAGAATATTGATACAACGAAGCTGTCTAATTGATTGATTCTTTCTTATTTCCCTTCCTTTATTCATCACACACCATTCCATTATTTCCAGACACCTTTATTGAAGGTCAATTATGGACTGATTTGATTCTTCATTCTCAAAGAGTGATCCAACTAGTGGAAGATCTGGGACATTATGATGACCAACTGTAATAGCCTTTTTTTTGTGCTGCAATAACAGGATACCTAAAACTAGGTCATTATTAATGAGCAGAAATGTATTATCTTACATTTCTGGATGCTGGGAAGTATAGTGGAAAGGTATGGGCAACTGACAAGTCTTGTTTGCTATGTCATCACAGGGCAGGAGGGAATAGGACAAGAGACTAAATTCATGAAATCCCTTTTTATTAAGGCCTTAAACCCACCCATGAGAGTGGAGCTGCCATGACTAAATTATCTTTTAATGGTGTCACCTCTTACTGTTGTCATGGCCAATATGAATTTTTGAGGGCACAAAAATTCAAACCAAAGCTCTAGTATGATAAGAGTGAAGGACAGAATTTTCTACCTGAAACTGGATGGTGAAGATATTATCATCAACTTGGAAGGTCATACCATATACTCAGAAACATGACTCACCCTGTCTCACATTTGTAGCTTTTCAAAGAAGCCTTGGAAAGCACTTTTAACATGTTTAGGGAAGGCTGGAAGGGTAGTTATTGAAGTGATATCAAATGTAAGATTGTACTAAGTCTGAGATTATTCTCTATTGCTTCCTAAAATGTAAATTAGTGATGGGAATAAGTAACATGTGTCCCAGTGGATTTCACACTACTGGGAGAAAGCTGTTCAAAATTATCTAATTCCTCCAGATACAATTATAATAAGTCTTATTGGGAATAGAAAATGGGAAAATCATTAAATGGATTCCCCGACTTTAGTAGACTCCTTTCTTACAGAAATAAGAACAATAGCAGTAACATGAGGCTTTGCTCAGATGGTAAACTAAAGGACTAGAGGAGGAGCTGAGCTTTTGAGCCAGACACAGACACACCTAGGTGAGAATTCTAACTACCCTCTTCCCCTAGTTTTGTGACCTTGGTCAACCTGCTGCACACCTCTGAGCTTCCTTTTCTCTATCTGTGAAAGAAAATTGAACCTATCTTTCAGAGTTATGGGAAGCAAGTAATACACCCAATCTTACTCAGGGAAAGTGGTTAATTGATGATGATAGTTGATGTCAGGATTCCTCTCTTAATGAATTGTTTCTTGCTAATACAATCTGATCTCTCTCTCTCTCTCTCTCTCTCTCTCTCTCTCTCTCTCTCTCTCTCTCTCTCTCTCTCTCTCTTTTCCTATCTCTTTAGACAACTGTGATGACCCATTATCATCCTTGCTCTCACCAATGGCCTTCTCCAGCTCCTCAGATCTTACTGGTTCTTCCAGCCCAGCTCAACTCAACTGGAGAGTCGGTAAGTAGACTGACTGAAATCCTAAAGCCAAGTGCTACAGAAGACTGAATGCATGATAAACAGCTATCCTTCCATACACTGGGTTCACGTCCAAAGAGAATGTTCAGAAGAGGATATGGAAGGTGAAGGGTTAAGATCTAATGTAACCCCACATCTATCATATAATGGATATTCACAGTACAGTGACTCACGCTCCTATAGCCCACAAAAATCTTTTCTGGAATCCAGGGGCATTCTACCTCCGAGCTACACTCCCAGCCTGATTTTATTTATTTATTTATTTTTTATTTTGAAACAGGGTCTCACTAAGTTGCAGAGGGCCTCATAAGGTTGTTGAGGCTGGCTGTGAGCCTGCGATCCTCCTGTCTCAGTCTCCCAAGTACTAGGATTACAAAGTGTGTGCCACCATGCCCAGCTAAAAGTTACTTTTTTAAAAAGCATTTGCTTTATTTTTACATTTCATGTATCCAACATAAATAAATACCAAAACATATTTTATGGTAATAAGTTTATAAAGTAATGAAGTTTATGAAATATTTTCAATAACTTTAATTTCAGTATAAAATTAATATTGATGTTTTAAAAAATGTAAAATAGTGTTAATTAGAAATAGGGATAAAATAACATATAATCTTACCAGCTAAAGAATAACTGTGGTTAAGTGACTAGTCTAGAATGTATCTTTATAATCTGTGATAGAAATCAGGGTACACAGTCTTAACTAGTCTCTAATGTAAAATGTCCTTTTATAATATTTTCATTGGTGCGTTTAGTCTCACATCACAATATCGCTTATAGTGATGGTGACATACATGCACACAGCACTTGGTGGGCTTTCCCCTACTTCCCTCCCTATTCCCCTTCTTTCCCCCATACAGGATATTGAGATTGGCATTGGTATTCTCACATATGTACCTAATGCTGATGGAAGTGTTTCCTTCATTAATTCTCCCTTCCCACCATCCCCTAGACCACCTCCCTGACCCCACTAGAGTTTCTCCTCCATAGTAATGTATGAATATTCATGTTTATAGCAGCACAATTCACAATAGCCAAATTATGGAACCAACCTAGGTGCCCATCAACAGATGAATGGATTACAAAAGTATGAGATATACACACAATCAAATTATACTCAGCTATAAAAAACAAAATTATGTCATTTGCAGGAAAATGAATATACCTGGAAAACATTATGTTAAGTGAGATTAGGCATTCACAGAAAGTAATTTAACAAACATGATATTTGACATGTAAGCATATATGTTTTAATTATGTTTGGGTATTGGCTTTTATCATATAGATAGACATATAGATAGATATAGAAAATATTTTAATTATTTCAATTTTTAAGACTGTGTCTGATAACATTTGAAAATCTGGTTAATATTATAAACTTTTTTCTAGGTAGAGAAAAATCATATGCAATTTTTAAAAATTCACTGATCTCTTAGTGTTTATATTAATTTCTCTTGACCACATACCCATTGATATAAGCCAATTACATTAGTAGAAATTTTCAGTGTTGAATCATCTTTTTATTCTGGAATAGGTTTACTTGTATATTGGGGTATAGATATCTTTAAAATGCTGAATGATTTATTCTGGTAGAATTTTAAATTTTTAAATCTTCATTAATAACGAGATTGATTTATAGTTTTTATTTTCATTTTCATTGTCTGTCTTGTACTACATTTTACAGATTTCTATTATAATGGGACCAGTAATTTAAAATTTAGAAAGGGTCATTATTTATATGGGAAAGCAAAATAAGACTTCAGTCAGTAATCTATATTTGTAGAATCAAAAATATTTCTAGAAATCTGTTATGTAAAGATACCAAAAAGCAGTATAGAAAACCTATAAATTAATGGATAAAGAAAATGTGGTACATATACACAATGGGATTTTACTCAGCCATAAAAAAGAATAAAATTATACCATTTGCAGGAAAATGGGTGGAACTAGAGAATATTATGTTAAGTGAGATTAGCCAGCCTCAGAAAGTCAAGGGTCATACTTTTCTTCTCTTTGTTGAAGCTAGAGAAAAAATGGGAAACAAAGGGGACTTCAGATAAATGAAGTTAGAGACCAGTAGAAGGGTGGAAGATGGCTGGGAGAAGGAAGTGGAAAGGGGTAAAAGGAGACTTAATGAATGAAGAATTTTAAATAATGCTATGTCTATGTATGAAGGTATCATTACCACCCATCTCACTAACAGGTACTGAGAAGGAGAATGCAGGTGGGGAGGATCCAGAGGGAAGCACTCCAAGTGTTGTGTGCCTGCTGTGTACATTGTATCACTTTGAACCTCACTATGATGTATACTTACAATCCACCAATAAAACTATAAAAATTAAAAAGGTCATTAACTAAACATGTAATGACTTTTTTTTCTTGTCATTATTTCCTGAATAATATCATATAGCAATTATTTACCTAGCACTCATAATATATTAGATACCATAAGAAATCAAAGGGATGATTTAAGGTTTATGGAGAAATGTGTGTAGGTTCATATGCAAATACTACATCCTTTCACATATGGGACATGAGCATTCATGGATTCTGGTATCTGAATGTCATGGAACCAAATCCCCGTGGACACCAAGAGATAACTGAGAATAGAATGGCCATAAGAATGGCCAATAATAAACTCCACAGGAAAATGTCATAAAAACTTGTACTAACACTGTCCTTTGCTGAATATGCTGTGTCCCAAAATGTATTAATCATTTTATGTTTATTATGATAATGACCTTTTACCTTCAAGTAGCATTCCTGAGATTCAGAGCAGTTGTGCATTTGCCCAAAGTGATTCTACAGCTAGAGAGGAAAAATACTTGGATTAAAACCCAATGACAGTGAATTTTTCTAAAAGATTAATCATCCACTCATTTTGTTTAAAGTGGTCCAGGATGACATGTAAATGGCATAACCTATTGTACATATGATTTCTAAACTCTGTTTAGCTCTTTCTTGATACAGTCTATCCATTCATTTGTCACAGTATTTAATGAATCCCTTTTACTAATAGCCAAACTTCCAGACACTTGTCAGAGGATTTCCTGATATTCCCACAAAAAATGAAAGGCAAGTTGTAAAAACCTTGATTTTCATAAGTTTAAATCTTCCTCCACAGACCTGAATGTGCTCTGTGGCACATTTGCGGCCCATAGCTGCTGGATGCTTTCATGCAGGTGGACTTCCCTCCACACCCTGTGTATTCTCTTAAATTGCTTGAATCCCTTAGGAATAACATAAACCATGGGCATACATTGGATATGCATTAGTGGCACTCTAATTCCTTGTGTACATGGAGCTGAATTATATACATCTTACTATACTGGGTAAGAACGTATGCCTGGCTGGTGAATTTGCCACTGCAGAAGCAGTGATCCATTCCCCAGTTGAAGGGAGGAATACAGGAAAGTTGTGCTGGATGATGATATCTAATGAGCCCCCTCCAAGCCTGAGTAAAGCAAATGTAGACTAATATTTTTGAGGAAGGAAAACCATTCTGACAATAGCTGTTAACCTAAACTATTGCTGTGCCAATCAAGATCTGCGCAGTCTACCCATGAGGAAGGATTAAATGGCTAAAATCCAACTGTAATAGTCTCCACACTGCTATCTCATCTGTGGAGGGGATTTACCAAATGAAATTTTATTCTCTCACTTCCACATACCCTGGGCTTCCATCTCATTTTTCACAAAGAAAATGAAAAGCAAGAAAGAGAACTAATTACTTTTGAAAAACGAAAAGACAAAATACATTAAACTGGGGGTCAGCTCTCCATTAATGTAGGTTGCCAGGAAATCTATATGATTGTGGCTTCGGAGTGATATGTCTTTGTCAAATGTGATTTGCTTTGTGGCAAGAAAGCTTTTGATCTGGGCATTAAGTCAGCTAGGCTTTGAGAAGCACTTAAGGCCAGCAGGAAGCCCAGGAGCTGGTGACATAGCAGGAAGCCACTGAGCTGTGGCTTAGACCTTGGGAACAAGGGGAAGGATTTAACTTCCTTCATATGATTAGAAGGCAAATAGAAATAGACTTCTCTGGCCCCATGAGAGGAAAGGTTTACATTTCTCTTTCCTATCCTTCTTTTTTATTTTCAAATACAATTTGCAAACAGCTATGTTTACAATTAGTACCTGGAAATTTAATCTTTCTTCCTGACTGGAATGTATTTTTTGAGATGCTCACCTGTGTAAGTTGAGATTGTATGACAGTTTTGAGATAGCATGACAATTTTGTTGCCATGGAGAATCTGATTTCTTATGTCAAGGCATTTTCAGCTTCTAGGGCTGGTTGCCTCCCCCTCCTCAGCAGAGAATCCCTGCAAAGCACCATCCCCAACCACATTTGGGCATTCCTGCTTTAAAAGCACTGTGGATCCACAAAGGGCTTCAGAAGTTGGCTTTCACTTTGGTGTCACCTGGCTCTCTCTGAGGAGATGAGAATTGGCAACAATACAAGAATCAGGGTTCATATATACAATTAGCACAAAACTAGCTCTCTAGGGTCCTATTCTAAATAGCCAGGAGAGAATATAGAGGCTCTAATTTGACAGCAAGGCTGACATGTCTGCTTGCTAAAGACAGTATCAGTCTTCCATCTGGTTTCATTGAGACAGGCATAATATGCATACACTCTCATCTGTTTAAAAGACAATGGGATATGTAGAAATCATTCCCTCAGTTCACTGCTCTCCTCTTGAAATGCTTTTTCCTTCTTTTCAGCACCTCCCTCTTCTTTTCTCACACTCTTGCTGCCTCAGGTTTGGTACCATCAGAGAATTTTCTTGCCTTCATACCTTCTCCTCTGTTTCACTGCTTCAAGTGTTTTTTTACCAGGAGCTTATTAAACATGCAAGAGCTCATTTTCTACCCAGCACTACTGGGTCAGAACAACTGTTGCATCTGCACATTGGAATCTGAGAGACACCCTTCCAGAGCATCCCTGAGTCCTCTGCTCCTCTGTTCTCACCTCCACGCCTAGATCACTCTAGAACTGCGTGGTAAGGGAGGATGAAAAAACACCAGAGCTGGCCCAGTGAGTATGGCAGATGTGAGAAGATAGCACAGCTGGCCAAGTGATTTTACAGATGACTCAGAAAAGTTAAGCCCGTGGATACACAGTTTTTGTGAGTAGGGCTTGTGTTTGAATCTAAGACTGTCTTCCACACACATAAACCATTGTCTTTCTTCATGTTTACTTGGAATCTTAATTTGAATAAAGATATCAAGGCATCACTGGCATAGTAGTCATCCCTTTCAGCTAACTTTGGCATTTCAAATAGTATTACTAGTATTTTAACCATAAAAAAGGCTTTATTTTCAGGGAGAAAGAGGTTTGTATTGTGTGCGTTCTCAGTGGTGGGCAGCTCATACTGTAGCCTAATATGCCTGTGGGAAAACCTAACTTTGACATGGATATTAAAAAATACTCTAAGCCTCTTCTCTCATCAGGGCAGGTACAGATTACTGAGAAACACAGAAGTCTGCTGTTCTTTAA
Source organism: Graphiurus murinus (assembly GCA_004027655.1). Lineage (NCBI taxonomy): Eukaryota > Metazoa > Chordata > Mammalia > Rodentia > Gliridae > Graphiurus > Graphiurus murinus. The sequence continues at coordinate 10,766 of PVLC010001238.1, read as the reverse complement.
TAGGAGCCTTGGAACACTCTCTCAAAGGAAACAAATCCATTGTGTTGGTTCTCTGTTCAGCCCTGCTAATTGTAAGACAAAACATTGATGGGGATGGGGGAGAAGAAGAGTCCTATGAATACTTTTTCTTATTATGATATTGTGATGGGGTGCGGCGTGTTCCCCCCAAAAATTCAGGTTCTTGATATTGTGAAGAAAAGAATTTCAACACATACCAGTCACAACATCTGGCAGGTTTTATTTTAGGAAAACTGGGAGGAAGGGAAAAAAAGGGAAGGGGAGTGAAAGGGTCACCCGACCACCAAGTCCAAGGGCATGTTCCCCGAGCAAGAGAGAGAACACGTGAATGTGCAGAGGGATATAAGAGAGGGCGGGGTCCTCTTTTCCAGCCCCTCTCTCTCAGGTTTCAGGTGATCGATAGGTGGGCTTCAGGTGAAGGCTGGTCACAGAAAAGTTGGCTCCTCCTCTTTTCAGGTTCCAGGATTCAGGTGGGCTTTATGTGAAGGCTGGGCTCTTCTGGAGTTTGGCGGTGCATCTCATTTGGGCCGAAACAAAGAAAAGCTTCCAAGGGGTGGAGTTGGCTTAACTCTCCAGATTTTTTTTAAAAAGGCTATATTAAAACTATATTTTTCTGACTTCTCCCGATATCCTCCTTCTACCTAACCTTCCACTTCTAGGCTACCTCATCAATATGTTTGTCAGGTGTGACTCCTAACTTCCTGTTGTGTAGCAGGTGTGTCACAATGGCAGTCTGGTCACCATCCATCCATTCAACCAGCAGTGGACGCCTGATACTCAACATGGAGAGCAGCCAGTTCCAAGATCAGTGTTACTCCATGATAAAAAGAGTGTTTTAGTAGGGCAGTGGTTTGCCATGAGTTGCTCCATTTTGAGTGGGAATTCTGGGGTGGAATGACTTCACATCTTGTTTGTGCGAGTGGATAACAACTATTTCCATAGCACAACCTGATTAATAAATTAATCATGCTAACAATGACTGCCTGTGGACTTACTGAGTTAGGTCAGAAGAATGTGGATGCATGGGGGTATCAACCCCATATCAGAAAGACAAGGTCCCAGGAGCTTGTTTTATACCCTAGACCACTGAAAGGAGCAACCTCCTCACCTGAGACCCATAAAGGGAGGAGTACCCAAGACTAGTTGCTGCTAAGGTCCCATCCACATCATATCATCTGGGGCAAACACATCACAAAGTCCACAGGCAAGGAACCTCCTACCCTATCCTTCAGCTTACTTTGATCTCCCTGCTTGACCCACTTTGAAACCCTGACATAGGACTAATCCTGGCCTGGGCCTGGTTTGGTGTTCTGACAGGTCTGAGCCCTTGTCTTTCTCCACTTCTTCTTGTCTGGCCACCTGCAATGACTCTTTTGCATTTATATCAGCTCTCTGCCTCTGCTGTGAATACAGTTCCAGGAACTCTGAGGCCACATTATCCCCTTTCTTAGTCTTTCAGCTATGTAAATAAATCATTCTGTAAGGTGTGATGTGTGATTTGAATGTGATAAATATTAGAAATTGAGATTGGAATGGAATAAAAGAACCTGTGAATTCTTGACTTATGACTACTAAATGACCTACAATACGTGGTGAATTGCAACCATATTGATAGTAGATTGTGAATTTATTGTTCTTCAGTAAATTCTAACACTGTGGAAATACAAAAAAACGATAATGTTTCTAAGATTCTAAACATTCCCATTTGGCACAGTGAGGGTGGCAGGAAACTCTTGTACTTTACCCTTTACTGTCTTCCCTTGATGGTGGATCACTTGTCTCGAAGGACCAAGTTGCTGTGTTTCCTAAGTAGCACTCCATAAACGCTACTTCGGTGATCACCAATCTGATGCCTTTAACACTTTGCAAAGAGACAAGAGCTTCTTTAGGTCAACATTCCATTGCACTTAACTTTGAACACTGTAACTTAAAACCCTAATAATGGAATTAGGAGAAAGATTGTTAATGACTACATTTGTCTGGCAATTGACAGTTTACTACCATGTTTACAAAATGTGTCACAATCAGGAGGGAATAAGATACTGTCCTGTGCTGCTTAAATACAGGACACATTCTGAGGAGGGTATCATTGGCTGCCTTTGCCTTTGGTGGGGGCATTGTAGAGTGTGCTTGCACATGTCTAGATAAACCACTCAACAAAATGTTGTGGTGTGATATGGTAAATCATTTCTCTCTCTCTCCCTCTCTCTCTCGTATGGAGTATACTGGAGATTGAACCCAGGGAACATTCTAACTCTGAGCTATACCCCAAGTCCTCCTTTTTTATTTTTTATTTTGAAATAGAGTCTCACTAAGTTGCAGAGGGCCTTGTTAATTTTATGAGGCTGGCCATATATAACAAACTGCAATCCTCCCGTCTCAGCCTCTCAAGTACTGGGATTACAGGCACGAGGCACAACACCTGGCTGGTAGATCCTCTTGCTTTGTCTAACCTGGAATATTAGGTAGGATCTCCTAGATATGTTCACTCTACTAAAAGAAGTATTTCACTTAAATATTATTGAAATGTTATTGAAAATATGAGCTAAGGATTATTGAATCCACCACATGGAGTGAAAAATGTTAGTATATAACAAACTCTAGAGAGACAGAAAGTGAGAGTTGATACTTATCCTGCACTTATCCTCTCCAGGGTCCCACTGTCCCCGTGGGGTTCCTTGTCCAACTTTCCTTTTCGACATCTCATATCAATTTTTCTCAGCTATATTCACCAATGTAATTGTTTGCTTATGTCTAGACTTTATTTTTCTAATCAATGTACATGTTATTTGTTTTGCTTTTGTTGTACTGGGAATTGAACCCAGGGGCATTCTATTTCTGATCCACAGTCCCAGCCATATTTTACTTTATTTTATAATATTATATTGAAATAGAGTTGCTAAGTTGCTAAGAGTCTCTCTAAATTGTAGAAGCAGCCTTGAACCTGCAATCTTCCTTTCTCAGCCTCCCAAGTACTGAGATAACAGGCCTAGGCCACCATACCTGGCTATCAATGTGCATATTTGATTAAAAATACGTATTTTATCAAAGGATCCTTATTATGTATTTTTCTGAAGACTTGCTTCTAATAAATATCTTCCACAAAAATATCCCTAGCAATCAGGCAGTGTTCCAGGACATCTTTCTTAGCACCTATTTGTGTCAAATAACAGAAAATCCATTTCACACCACATGAAAACAAATCACTGACTCTAAATACATGGAGAGTGAGAGTCAGCCCTAGGTCTATTTCTGGTTCAGGGTGATTACAAGAGTGTTCAACTTGTAATAATTTATTGAGCTAAACATTTATTTTGTGTGTGTGTGTGTGTGTGTGTGTGTGTGTGTGTGTGTATGTGTGTGTTGTATGTGGGCATTGAATCCAGGCCCTCATGTATGCTAGGCAACTTCTCTATCACTGAGTTATAGCCTGAGCCATTTTGTAAGTTTTGATTTGGGCTTTTTTATCTTTCTGTGTAGGTTTTTTGTTTTTGTTTTTTTGGCCTGAAAGATATAATAAAAAATAAAATTTGTTACTTTACATGAAAGGAATTCCTCAATAAGGATAAGATCAGCTCCTAGGCAAGGAGTACACTCTGATAACACCTCCCAAGTGTCGGCATCGCTGGGGCCAATAAACTTGTCCAGCCTCTCAGCTAGACATAGCACTAGTCTGGGAAGCAAAGAAGGCCAGCTTCCCAGCCTTTGTTAAAGCCATCAAATTATAATCCCAGAACAGAAGCTCTACAGCCCTCACTGAGCCACTTTTCAGACATGAACATTATCAGGACTCAGACTGACCTATGAAGCTAGAGACTTAGATGGTAGCACCTGGGTTTTCCAAGTCCCTTAAGTGACTGGGATGCTCACAAAAATTAGGAAACCATCAATTAGAGTACTTAAACTCCTACAGAACCACAAACCCAAGGCCAACCTCTCCCACCTCATCAGTATATTTTCTCTTATGACGTGGCCAATTGGTCATAATTTGATCAAATATCACTCTTGAAAGCAATCACTATCAAGGGTATGAGATTACGATGATTGACTTTAGACTGATCATCTATTACAAAGTAAGAGAATGATCCACTATGTCAAATATTCATATTCTCTCTCTCTCTCTCCTCTGCCACACAGTATTGCTTCTTCTAACATTTCTTTAGTGAGATGGCTTTTGATTGGCAGTCTACTCTCTCTTAAATTGCTTCGCTGCCCTGCCCCCATTTTGTTGGGTTATATTGCATATCTTCCAGCCAAAAAAAAGTAAATTCCTGATGAAGGTTTTAGCTGATGTGAGAGTTCCTCTTTTGGATAAAAATATACTCAAAGGAACATTTTTGGGGCAGTGCATTTATGTTTAATCATTTTGTGCCCATTGTCACAACACTGATGAGTTGGCATCTGTTATCCTTTTTGACCTTTGGTGACACTCAATGGATTATTTTTATAGAATAGATACTCAATATATTATTTTTATCGCAGTAAGAATATTACTTGCCCATAGTCCCCAAAGTAGAAAGGATCCCTTTTAACTTAAGTACTAGACTAAGACTGAGTATGCCTTTCAAACAAAATTCCTCCAAGAAAACAAGTTAAATGTAGTATGCTTATGTACAATAGTATGTTTCTCAGTACACGAAAAATTTTAAGTGGCAATGCCAACAATATGATAGCTGCAGTTTCAAGTGACTTGAAATGTCACTTCTCCATTTTCCCTTCAAAGATATCTGAAAGTGATTTTTTTCTATATATGCCTAAAAAGAGGAAAGCTATCTTACCTTGCTGTTAAATTTACACTACTTTACTCATGGATGAAATCTAATAATTGTAAATCCATTAAATAACATATAGATAATCCACTAAATATTCTTTAGGAGATGAATAGAGTTAGAGTATATTCATTTGACAAATTAAAGTAGAGCTAAGCTTCCACTCATTTTATGAGAGAAATCCTGGAGCAATATTGCCCAATAGAAACTTCTGAGAGGACAGAATTGTCTAACCACGACTTCCAACAGTGTAGCCACAAGTTATATGGCTGCTGAGCATGAGGAAGTAGCTCATGTGATGAGTGAGCCAAAATTCTCACTTCATTTAAATTAAATTAAAATGTAAATATCCACTACCATTTTGAATAGTTAACACTGTAGTCCTTCAGTTTTACCTATGTGACCCTCCAACTAAGACTCTGAAAATGCCTGGATGTTTTTAGTCATATATGAGTCCGCTCTAGGCCTGTAAGGACGTAAACATTAGATATCCTCCCTTAGGACTGAACTCCAAGTCTTCTGAGCCCCAACTGTCCTTTCCTGATCTGTTGGGACCTTGAGGGCTCCACTTTCCTGAAGGAAATAACTGCCAAACTTACTGAGTCATGAGTACCAATCACAACAGTACAGCTTTCTCACTACAGAGAGATAGCAATCTGGTGAGCAGCCAGTTACATAGGCAGAGGAGGTTATCAGTGCACAAAGCTCACAAACTTCACCACTTCACTCTAAGCCAGAATCTTAGAAACCAAGCTAAGCTTTGTCTTCAAACTGAGTAGAGATGAAACTTCTTGTTGACAGTGTGAAAGAAGCAGGATGAGGCAGGAGTGGGGAAGTTGGCAAGAACCTAGTCTCTACTGAAGTCTTTTACTTTGGAAAGCCTAGAGAAAGTCCTAGACCACAGACTACACCATGAAGGCAGGAGTGCCTTTTAGACAATATTTTAAAAACATATTCATCTGATAGTGGCTGAGATGGTGTTTCAGTTAGCATCCTCACTGCTCTCTGATCCAATATCTGACATATACACAACTTGGATGAAGGAAGGTTTATCTGCTCATAGTTCTGGAGATTTCAGGCCCTGAATATGTCCATTTACACCATCTGCCAAGCAGGAGCAGGGGCTACAGTTCCTCAGGGAATGATGGCAAGAAGCAGAGAAAGCAGGAGTAAAGGATGAGGAACACAAGGCTGCACCCCCAGGGACCTACCTCCGGTCATACCCTGCCTTCAAAGGCTGTATCCCCAGGGATCCACCTCTAGCCATGTCTGTCCCTCTTCCCTCAGAGGCCATGCCCCCAGGTACCCACCAGCCTGGCTGCTTCTGAGCATGAGGTCCAAGGGACATTTTACTTCCAAACCATAAGAGATGAGGATAAGTAAAGTGATAGCTTCCCAGGTAAGAGAGCTTCCTTTTTTTCCAAGAGTAGATCTCTGAGAAGGGGGTAGCTCCAGATTGCCAGCCTGCACACAGAGCTGAGGGGTGAGCCAACTTGCTAGGGAAGATCTGGGTAGAGCCCAAAGAACACATTCAGCAGAACCACTTTCATCCCTGATAGATACATCTTCCTCTCTCTGCCAAGATATCTCTCTCTCTCTCTCTCTCTCTCTCTCTCTCTCTCTCTCTCTCTCTCTCTCTCTTTCTCTCTCTCTCTCTCTCTGCTTTCCACACTACCCCCTCTCTGGCAGACTATAGTCACTATCTGACAGAGTTGGTGTTTAAAACTTCAGCTTCCTTCCACTGGGGTGAGATAGTCTCCATGGGTACCCTACACTGGTGGGGTTGCACTCACTCAAAAGCATGGGGGCCTGACAATGCTCCTTGGGTGGCCTTTCCCTCTTTTGCATCTCCTTCACCTGACTTCCTGGGTTCAGTTAGATCACTTCCCAAATGAACTACTTGCAATCAAATCCTGTCTGGTAACTTACTTCCTGGGAAGCTAAACTAAGTCATATATGGCACCACTTCTCCCATCATTGCTCTTGCTTTTAGAAGAACTAGGTCTGATCCAGACCCAAACTTTTACCTCCCTTACATGAATCTCCTCTTAAAAACTTTTATTCTGCCTCAAAACTGACCTCAATAAGGCCACTCTAGGTTTTCTTATAGTTTTTCATCTTTATTTTTTTTAATCCCATAGAATATTGGGTTAAATTCCCACTTTCTTCTCCTTTAGAAAGCTTCATAGTGTTTACACTGATGTGTGGATGAAAGTGTAGGATCCCTGATCAGCGTCAGGCTGCAGCCTGGCCCTCATGTACCTGCTTCAAGTTCCAACAATAGCTTCTCAGCTTGGAGGGCCTTGCCCAGGCCCAGGACTTATTGCCGTGGGTGATTGTGTGCTAAGGGGGGTGGGGTGGCAGGTATGTTTGAGGATGGTGTTATTACTCTTCCATACAATGTATAATTTTAAATATTTATGGGAGAGCCTCTCTGGCTTACTCATTACCATTACTAGGTAGCTTTGTCCCTGAAAAAACATCTTGAACATTGGCTTGCAGGGACACAGACCATTGATAATTAAAGATGCAACTAGTCATACAGTCAATGGTGAGAATGTGCCGTGGTCTACTGGGTCTTGTGTAAAATGTGAATAGACGCATGTGCCTGGGAAACTTGTTTGTAGGGCTTATTTTAGGGATTAAAAAAATGGCCAAGCTGTTGCTCAAAACAGATTAAGTGTGAAAATGTTGTGTCATATGTATTTTAGCTCCAGTTGGTGTTGTACTAAATGGACTCTGTTTTTGAATGGTAGTTGTGAAATATCTCTTAGCAGAGACCTGCGTATAACCCCTTCTGTGCCTATTTCCAATGTGTGATAGAATCTATTCTCATGTTCCTTTCTGAGTTAGTTGTGGAAGTAAGTGTAGAAACTGAGTTTCTGTGTTTTTCTGCCAGCTAGTCTTTTTCTTCTTGTAGCTTACCTTGGCATATGAAATTTGGGAATCAGGATTGGTGATAAGTATAGAAGAATGAGCAAGGGATTGGCCAAGAGTCAGGCCTAGGTTTCTGTCTTACTTTAAAACTTGCTTAGAATTCTCTATATTAATCTTTTCCTGCTGGCATATGTTAGTCTGTTAAAAATTTAGGCAGGCACTAGAGAGCAGAAGAGCCAGTTGAAGTGCTAGCTCCTACTTTGTAATCCAGATGACTAGTTAGCCCTTGAAGGCAAGTTTGCTCTCTAACAAATGAAAATAGAAGTACTGCTGCTGATTGCAATGAGAATCCACACTGAAAACAACCAGAGTGTGAATTAGGACTGCAGCAGGTATTGCTTCATGGGAAAGTAGGAATGAGTGGGACAGCAGCTTTTCAGTGCTGTTGAGAGATCCTTCCCAGCAGTCATGGCTTCTGGGCTGGATCCAGGTTTCCTGTTTTTGAATCCCCTGTTGGCCACTTACTAGTTGTGTGATCTTGGAAAAGCTGCCCAACCTTTCTGGTTATGCAGTTCAGTAACTTTGAGAAAGTTTCATCTAATTTCAATAATTGGGTCATGAACAAAGTCTTCTGATTTTTGATCCAGTCTATCCTTATTCCAACTTTTCTCCAAAATTAAAATAGTATAATATTTAAAGAAAGAGGCTTGAGCTGTGCAAGAAATAAATTAAGACGTAATCTCCAAATTATTCTGTGTTCTTAAAACTATGAGAAAATTCTGGATGCTACAAAAATCTAAAATGAGATTATTTTTCCTTTGAAACTGATATTTTTCTTTTAAATTTTCACTAAATTATTTTAATGCAATGGTTATGGGAATATATGTCATTAATAGTTGTTGAGATTACAGCCACTGTTATGGGCAGCACTGTCTTAGTTAACACCTTCAACTTGTCAAACACACATATCTGTGTCTATGTTTCAACCCCAAGTTAGAGATAATTTAGAAGCAGGCAGCTAGTGAGTTTGTGGTGTGTCATTGGGACAACTACAAATAGTATCTTCAGGCCACTCTCATCATTTTTGAAAACACATTTATTGCTTAGTGGAAGGAACAAAATCCTTGCCATAGCAACCACAGCAACCTTGGAAGTCTGGCCTCTTAGCTGTGATGCAGGGAGCATCCTCCACAGGAGGGAGAGACCTTGGCAATTATCACCTGGGAGCAGAACAGCCCTCCTCCAGCTCAGAGTTAAAGCTGAAGCTGAAGCCCTTGGTTCCAGAACGTTCCTAACTTGATGTGTTAATGAATTCTAAGAGCAAATATTTCATTTTGGCTAATTTCAGAAAAATTAATAAGCTAAGGTTTTTACTGCGGGCAAAAGAGAGATGTGATTTTCTTCAGATAAATGTGAAGACATTTTTGTTTGTATGTTTGTTTTTGTTTTTGTTTTTTTGCGGTACTGGGGATTGAACTCAGGGGCATTCTACCTTCAAGCTATACCCCCAGCCCTATTTTTTATTCTTTATTTTGAAACCGAGTCTCACTAAGTTCCAGAGTGCCTCACTAGGTAGCTGAGCTGGCCGCGAACCCGGATCCTCTGGTCTCAGCCTCCCGAATGCTGGGATTACAAGCATGAGCCACCACGCCTGGCTCTTTTGTGATTTTTTAAAATAAATGTATGTATGCATGTATGTATGTCCTAGCAATTGAAACCAGAGGCATTTTACCTTTGAGCTATACCCCTAGACCTTTTTGTTGGTTTGTTTGTCTGTTTTTGAAACAGGGTCTCCCTAGTTTGCTGAGAGTCTAAGTTGCTGAGGGTGATCTCTAACCTATAATCCTCCTGCTTCAACCTCTCAAATCACCGTCTGGCTCATTTATTTATTTTTGCAAGGGGAGATTCTCTTTCTTCCATCTTTAAGCAAATTATTATTATATGATAATTATAACAAATAAAGAAAAAAATTCTAAAGTATGGCTAGGATTTCCAATTGTGGACTATTGGTAGTAAAAGAGAAATGGAAAAGGCTTGAGGATTTTCATTTTAAAAACAGATACAGTTAACCCGGCACAGTTTCACATGCCTGTAATCCCAGTACTTGGAAGACTGAGACGGGAGGATTGTAGGTTGGAGGCCAGCCTCAGCACACACACACACACACACACACACACACACACACACACACACACATAATGTCTTGGGGTAGTTCAGAGGTAAAATCACACCTTGTTTCAAACCCCAGTACCATACACACACACATACACACGAAGGCAAAAATTCTATAGTTTATCCCCAGCTCTCAGATTCTTCTACATATTATTTTATTTTATATTTTTCTTTGCATAATCTTTATGCAACATACTAGTAACAAGATTTTCAAGAATCTTGTTCAAGAAAGATATGGAAGACTAAAAATCATGGTGGATGAAAAAATAAACATACAAAATCATTCATACTTTACTCAGAAGAAATCACCTTATAAATTTGGTTTCTATCACATTTTACTATTGTTGAGATGATGCAGTTTAAACAACTTTGCCTCACCTTCCACCCTTTGATAATAAAGAAACTTCCTAAATGGACAGCAATAGAAATTGGGCAGAAATAATGAAGAGGTGGCCGGGCGTGGTGGCGCACGCTTGTAATCCCAGCATTTGGGAGGCTGAGACAGGAGGACCCGGGTTGGCGGCCAGCCTCAGCTACCTAGTGAGGCCCTCTGCAACTTAGTGAGACCTGGTTTCAAAATAGAGAATAAAAAATAGGGCTGGGGGTGTAGCTCAGAGGTTGGACGCCCCTGAGTTAAATCCCTAGTACCACAAAAAAAAAAAAAAAAAAAAAAAAGAAATAATGAAGAGGTTCAAAATAATTTTGCATTTCTTGGAAATAGAAAGTACTTGCCTCTCGTAATCCCAGCATTCGGGAGGCTGAGACCGGAGGATCCGGGTTCGCGGCCAGCCTCAGCTACCTAGTGAGGCCCTCCGCAACTTAGTGAGACCCGGTTTCAAAATAGAGAATAAAATATAGGGCTGGGGGTGTAGCTCAGAGGTTGGACGCCCCTGAGTTCAATCCCTAGTACCGCAAAAAAAAAAAAAAAAA
>PVLC010001237.1:0-22772 GCA_004027655.1 Graphiurus murinus | reverse complement strand
ATGGTGGCGCACGCTTGTAATCCCAGCATTCGGGAGGCTGAGACCGGAGGATCCGGGTTCGCGGCCAGTCTCAGCTACCTAGTGAGGCACTCTGCAACTTAGTGAGACTCGGTTTCAAAATAAAGAATAAAAAATAGGGCTGGGGGTGTAGCTCAGAGGTAGAATGCCCCTGAGTTCAATCCCCAGTACCGCAAAAAAAAAAAAAAAAAAAAAAATAGGGCTGGGTGGTGTAGCTCAGAGGTAGAATGTCCCTGGGTTCAAGGTTCATTCCCCAGTACCAAAAAAAAAAGAATGTCCAGGGAGAGAATATAATAACAAATTAAATTTAAAATGTTTGTGAACTTTTGAAGATTAGAGAAGAAAGTTTCAGAGACATAGTTCTCCCATTATTATCCACTTGTAAATTTACTAGTTACTGCAAGCAGCCAGGGAAGTTACCATTCAGTAAGCAGGTACTGTGTCAGGCACCACTTGACACTGTATAGACACCAACCTCTATAACCATCCCCCAGATGACATAAGCCCAGTGTTCTGGTCCCTTTTGTCATATGAGAAACCCGAAGATGGAAGAGGTTAATGATTGCCTCAAGGTTACATGGCAGATCAGTGACTATCTGTTTCAAGATCCATGCTTTTTTACCTCTGGATGTTTTAAGAGAAATAACTAGCACAGCACTTTATGTTGCAGAGCATAATTTCTCCCCACATGACATTGTCCTGGGATACTGAAATTTTTTCTAAAAATAGCTCCTTCAATCATAGAGGCATCCATCTGGTCTTTCTCCAGATTTCCCAAAGTCATTGTTCTCTGCACTCAGCACCATATATCTAAAAGCCACTGCTGTTGCTTTTTTCCTGTAACTAGAGGACTGGGTTAGAGTTCTTTCCAAAACAAATCTGCTGCTCTGGGGGCTTGTTCCAAAATTTCTGTTTCTCATTACATGATGCCAGCTGTGAAAAATAGTAACTAACTCACACTTATATTCTATGCTAGAAAACTAAATTGATAAGCTTTTCTTTGATCAGAACAAGTTCATGAGGTAGATCGGGTAAATGCTATTCTTATTTGTGCAATGATAAAGACCGAGTTTCAAATATGATATGTGGACTAGCCCAAGGTCATACACATGGCATATGGCAAAGTCATATTTAAACACCAGATTCCAAATCTAATGCCTTTTTCTGTTAGCTCCATCTCTTCCTAGAGATGGTCCAGGTCCACCTGACACTCTCTGTTTGAAATGAATAAGATAGAACATCTAATAATACAAGCCTACTCTAAAGAGTTTGTTTGAAGTTGCCTTCCCCCATGTCCAACTCCCATTCCTTGGTAACCACCCATTTCACTCAAATCTATCTTCAGGGGGAGATTAATAATTAGCATAATCCAACACCTGGTTAGAGCTTTTGATCAGGGATGGGGACATGATCAAATCCAGGTCAATAAGACTGCAGAAAATGTTGCTGAGAACTCATGGGAAATAAAAGTGTACTCTCTTCTTCTAGACAATATGGTGCTGCAGATGTGGGGCCAGATTCATGGCAGCCATTCTGACACCATGAAAAGTGACTCTTTTTGATAACTGTCTCAAGTTACTGAATCAAACAAACAAATCCTGAACCCTACCTTTCATATTATCTATCATCTATCATCTATCTATACTAAGGCAGATATAGGATTATGAGAGCCAATAAATCATACTTTTAACCCAGTTTGACTTGAGTTTTCCCTTATGTGCAAGAAAATACAACTTGATATAAACAAACATATATTTGGGGGCAAAAAATAATTACTCAGTACTCAGTGGTTGGTTCCAACTGTACCATCTCAGTGCCACTGCACTTCAACATAAATAAATTGGAGTCTGGTTTATTGTCACTTTTCTGATTGACAGCTTTGAACAACTCACCAGTCTTCCTTCAAGCCCTTTCTTCTACTAATTTCTTATGTCACTAAAATAAAACATTTCCACCACAGCAATAGCAAAGTTAATTAGCACACATAATATCTTCACTAAGAGTTTTTGTTTGTTTGTTTGTTTGTTTGTTGCAGTACTGGGGATTGAACTCAGGGGCATTCTACCTCCAAGATACACCTCCAGCCCTAATTTTTATTCTTTATTTTGAAACAGGGTCTCACTAAGTTGCACAGGGCCTCACTAGGTAGCTGAGGCTGGCCGCAAACCCGGATCCTCCAGTCTCAGCCTCCCAAATGCTGGGATTACAAGCGTGCACCACCACGCCCGGCTTCACTAAGAGTTTTTAAGTCCAGCAAGGTGGCAGGTTGAGCTAAGGAGAACTGGGAACCAGGTATGATATCTTGACAACTAATAACAAGACCGATGTCTGCTAACTGAGGTCACTGTATAATTTACCTTCATTGATGGCATCTAAGAGCTAATGAGATTGTATGTGGGGAAAAACTTGATAAAGTATGAAGCACTGATCATGCTATTAATGGCATTATTTATTAAGAAGCAATTTATCAATTTTTGGTGTTAATATGGCAGTTCCGGGCATGTCAAAAATCAGGCGATATATCTTTTGTCCTTATTTACAAATAATTTCAATCAAGTCATAAAATCCAAGAACAAGACCATGATTATTATGTGAAATGACTTAGGAATTAGATAACTTTGGACTGGGTTCTCTTGAATAGTAATCTCAAAAAAAACATTTTTTTTTTTTTGGTCCATGAAGTTTAGAAAATGCTCCATTTTCTTGACCTGTCTAGAATTTATTTCTCTTTCTTCTAGTAACAGTGTTCCAGCCCCATTTCCAATCCATGTGATTCATTTAATACTAACCCCATCTCTCAGAACTATGATAAGCACAGGGCATAAACCAGCCAATCATCATATTTCATTTCCCTGAACTTAGCAATTGGTTAAAAAATGTGAAAACACCGGTCAGTCCAATAAGAGTCAGATCTTGAACTTGTGCTATATAACTGTTGGGAAGCAGGTACTCTCCTTCCACTGGTTGTTAGTCTGTTTGGGCTGTTTTCTGTTTGTTTGATTGGTTGATTGATTGATTGATTTTGTGGTACTGGGGATTGAAGCTAGGAGCATTCTACCTCTGAGCTATACCCCCAACCCTTTTTCAAATCATTTTTTGTTTTGAAACAGGATCTCGCTAAGCTGCTAAGAGTCTTGCTAAGTTGCTAAGGCTGGTTTCCAAATTGTGATTCTCCTGTCTCAGCCTCACAAGTTCTGGGATTACAGATGTGCACCACCATGCCCAGATGGGACTTTTTGGGGGTTGTTTGTTTGCTTGTTTGTTTGCTTTTAAGTAAGCCTAGAGCCATTGGTGACCATTTTCCACTGTTGAGAAGGGCTTAGCTGAGGATGAATTTACTCAGAAAAAAAAGAACTGAGATGAAGACAGACAGGTACTCTTTCAATCTCTAGACCCAGCTGTGCCTGAAGTCCATGGCTTTTCAGTTAATGTGCCTTCCATTTAGAAGGTCACTCACAGGGAAGACTGAAGAGGCCAGGTCACAGCTACATTACCCTCACCACCCACTCAATTACAGACCACAGCTGCACTGGCATACTGCCAAACACCAGCTGCCCCTCATAGCTCTCTGTACTTTTCATTCACACACACCACCAGAGGACTGCCCCACGGAAGGATTTCTCAGTTCTATTCAGCAACTGAGGGTTTTAGGTAGTTCTGTTCTTCCATTTTCTTTTATCTCAAAGACCCAGCTGGTCACCATGCACATAGTAGGCTCTCAGAAAATACTTGTTTGCTATTAATTGAACAAATTATCCACAGGGAAGCTGTTCAGAAGTTCCCTCCTGAGGACTTATACATCAGATCCTACCTTTCATTTGGTTACTCCAAGTTTATGTTGATTAAGCCAACAAATGACAGAGATCTATTATCTAAATGTCATCTGCCACCCAGTCAACATCCCCCAAATGCTAGCCATTACCATTTTTATTTTCAAAAGTCCTTTGATAGCCGGGTGTGGTGGCACACACTTTTAATCCCAGCATTTGGGAGGCTGAGACCGGAGGATCCAGGTTCACGGCCAGCCTCAGCTACCTAGTGAGGTCTTCCACAACTTCGTGAGACCCTTTCAAAATAAAGAATAAAAAATAGGGCTGGGGTATAGCTCGGAAGGAGAATGCCCCTGAGTTCAATCCCCAGTACTGCAAAAAAAAAAAAAAAAAAAAGTCCTTTGGCTTTACCCCTGTTAGGATGGATATCATTTTTTAAAAACTGAAACAATTTGACAATGGAGCTAAAAACATACACTGGAGAAAAGACAGTCTTCCGGATATCTATACGTAGAAGAATGAAACTAGAAAACCCCTATCTCTCACCCTGCACAAAAGTCAACTCAAAATGGATTGAAGTCATAGAAATTAGACCAGAAACTTTGCAATTACTAGCAGAAAGCATAATACTAATGCTCCAAAATATAGCCATTGGTAATGACTTCCCCAATAAGAACCCCAAAGCTCAGGAAATAAAAATAAGAATCAATGAATGGGATGGCATTAAATTAAAAAGCTTCTGCACAGCAAAGAAAATAACCAAGAGTCTAAAAAGAGCCTACAGAATAGGATAAAATCTTTGCCAGCTACTCTTCTGATAGAGGACTAATATCTAGAATATACAAAGAACTTAAAAAACTTAACACAAAAAACAAATAACCCAATTAAAAATGGGCAATTGAACAAGACACTTCTCAAAAGGACATACAAATGGCCAACAAATATGTGAAAAAAATATTTAACATAGCCGGGCGTGGTGGCGCACGCTTGTAATCCCAGCATTAGTGAGGCTGAGACCAGAGGATCCGGGTTCGCGGCCAGCCTCAGCTACCTAGTGAGGCACTCCGCAACTCAGTGAGACTCTGTTTCAAAATAAAGAATAAAAAGGGGCTGGGGGTGTAGCTCGGAGGTAGAATGCCCCTGAGTTCAATCCCCAGTACCGCAAAAAAAAAAAAAAAAAAAAATATTTAACATCATTAACAATCAGGGAAAAGCAAATAAAAACTACACTGAGATCCCATCTAACTCCAGTTAGAACGGTAATCATCAAAAATGCAAACAATAATAAGTGTTGGCAAGGATGTGAGGAAATAGGAACTCTTTTATATTGTTGGTGGGATTGAAAATTAGCACAACCACTATGGAGATCAGTATGGAGTTTCCTCAAAAGACTAGGAATGGAACCACCATATCATCTAACTGTACCACTCCTCGGTATCTTCCAAAAAGAATTAAAGTCAGAATATTATTGAGCATCAGTATTAGCATGAGTGAGCTGGCCCAAGTTTTACACAGAGTTCATTTAGTAAAGAATTGGGATGTTGAAACGACTTACAGAATTCAAAGGAGATGGGCACTTGATTGTTAAAGTAGCCATTGTTAGCATCTGTGCTGGACAAAACAATTATAGTCTTTAAGCCTTTGTGAAATCGGATTAAGTTTGCCTCATTTCCCATTATAGCTTAACGTATTTTGTCTGATGATACATTAACTGGTACAAATGTTTCCAAGACAAATTAGTGAAAAGAGCAGCAGCTGATTCCGCCCAGTTAGAGGGCTCTGGGTGTGGTAGTGAAAGAAGCTAGAGATGTTTTATTGCATTGTGGCCATCATCTTCATCACCACCTTATCATACCTGAAAGTAGAGATCCTAGAGGACACAGAGAGAAGCCCAAGACCATAGATAAAAAAGCCATTGCAATTGCTTATCAGAGAAGGCCAGGGTTAGGGGAGCGATCCTCATTTCTTAGATTTATCCATGAAATTGGTGCCTCCTGTTTGACCACCAGTTTGACAGGAAAAAAAAAAGGCCTCTGCTGAATATTGACATGAAAACATAGATCACAACAGGAAAAATTTCAGTGTGTCTCTTCCATGGGCTGATTAAAAGTTGGACCTGCAGGGCAGACCTGGCAAGCAGTGAGCTGGGGACTTGATTGGAAAGACCAAGTGATGTTTTGAAATCTAGAAGTTGGCTGAATCCATGGGGAAGTCTGAGACAGAACTAAGGGCCACACTCAGAGTGACTGCCCACCTGAAGACATAATGAATGACTAGATCCTCCCAGCAGGACACACCGGTTCTTGCTGTCATGCATCTTATGGGCACTCCTGGTGACTGACACAATGAGACACAGGAGATCTTAACTGCAAGGATGATTAAATAGTTCAACATTTTGTGGAAGGAGGAGGCACAGAGCAATGAGCTGCAAACTCTCCCTCTCTGGGGATTCGGAAAAAGACATCTTGATGCACCACATAAGCCTTCCCCAGCTGGGACCTGCAGAAGATAAAGACTGGAACTTCATTCCCCATTCTAAATTGTCTCATCACTTTTATCTAATGTGCTGGAACACTTTACAGAGTCTTTGGTCTTCTTAAGAGCTTTAAGAAATGAATAAGTGGAATGAAATCTTCTCATTTTCTAAAAGTCATTGAATTAAACAGGAGAAAGTGTACACACGGTAGGTGAATACATATCTTTAAAAGGCTGACAATAAAATAATCACTGTTTTATGTGATGGATGCTTCCTCGGAGGATAGAGCTTTGCCTGTCCATCTCGTGAAGAGAATGTGCTATAGGCATAATTGATCCACTACCAGTGTAATCTATTATCCACTTGGTGCAATAGCACTGGCTGATGAGATGAGGGAGCTAACAATTCCATTCTGGTGAGTGTCATTTCTTTCCCTCCAATTCTCTCCTGTGCTTATTGACATTTTTGTTGTGTATTCAGAGCTGCTGCTCTGGTAGCTGCCTTGGCAATATGACCTTGCTTGCATGCAAAGGTACTAATAAAGACTGCCCCTGCCCCAAGGCCATTCCTTATTGCCTATAGTTGTAATGGGTCCTCAGTTGGTGGCAATGGCTGGGAAAAGAAGTCCGACACTGTCTGAGACTCAGCACTTCTGCCAATGGGCAGAAGGCGCCTTTGTTCAGCCTGAGCTATTTCCCTCCTCACTGCTATACTAGGTGCACTGCCCACCAAGACTGCTCCCAGCTCCACTAGGAAACCACACCACTCCCGCCTCATGCACTCGAGTCTGTGGAAGCACTCTTAAAAGAAAACTGATTCCATTTCTTTATTTTCCTGAAGATCAAATGGAGGCTGTCATAGCCACGCTCACTCAAGTAGACAGAAGCTGAGTCTCCTTAACCCCTTCATATCCATCTTCTTATTAATAACACAAAGAAGACTCATCAGTATTGAGCACCAACATCTTCCAGGTGCCTTATGTATATTACTCCCAACCTTCACCACAATTCTGTATTTAGGTATTTTTATCCACATTTACAGGTTAAAATACTAAGTCCCAGAGAAAACTTGAATATTTTGACAAATACCACATCGTGAGTATGCAGTCAAGGATCTCAGCAGTACCTCAGGAAATTCTAGAGCCCACCGCTCTCAGGCTCCAAAGAAAGATATCCCAACACCCACACTAGCCTTGCCTGTCCACAGCCTCCACAGCCTGACCTGGAGTAAACTTCCAAGCACCTGCCCACTTCTATCCTGTGAGCTATGTCCCTTAATATTTTTTTCAGTTTTTCCCAATGTTTATTACAGATTTTTTTCATTGTGGGCTCAGAAATTATGTTTTATCACATTCTTAGACTATTTTAAACATTGCTTCTATGGCAATACATCAGAGAGGGGGGGGGGAGAGAAGGAGAGAGAGTTTGATTCTTATGTGGTAAAAAAAAAAAAAAAGAGTGCAAAGAGGGATTAGACTTGGTAATACATCTCCTCTTAGTAGCTTCTGGAGAAGCTTGGTTTCCTAGGAAGACTGCAGCAGCCCAGGTAGATCTCCCAGATGATTCCCATAAACATTAAAGCTCAAGAAATGTTGATTTAGATGGTAGTTGGACTTGGCATTAAATGATCTGTAACTACAAAGTGAGAAGTTATTCCTTTCTATTTATTTTTCCATCTTTCTTATTACTTTGTGAAGAAAGTATCACTCTGATGTCATTATGTCAATAACAGCTGCTAATTTCCTTCTAACAAGAGAAAGCAAGTCCTAAATTCCTGAAAAGGCTTGTATTTAGCTTGATTCTAATATAACTGTTTTTATTTTTCATTGTGTTTAAATGGTTGCCTTGTACTTATGGTAATGGATACCTGTTTTCTATTCGAGTTAGTGATAGAAACCACTTTAAAACAAATTAATTTAGAAACATGAATGTATTTAAAGAAAACACATTAAAATATCCAGGCGTGGTGATGCATACCTGTAATACCAGCTACTAGGGAGGCTGAGGCAGGAGGATAGCAAGTGCAAGGCCAGGCTGGGCAACTTAGTAATACTCTGTCTCAAAATGAAATTAAAGACAGGCATGATGGCACATGCTTGTAATCCCAGTACGTGAGAGGATGAAACAGGAGAATTACAGGTTCAAGGACAGCCTCAGCCAACAGTGAGATTCTCATCAACCTTGTAAGCCTCTGTTTCAAAATAAAAATAAAATAGGGTTGGGGGTGTAGCTCAGAAGTAGAATGCCCCTGGGTCCAATCCCCAGTACCACACATACACACACAAAAAAGAAAGAAAGAAAGGAAGGAAGGAAGGAAGGAAGGAAGGAAGGAAGGAAGAAAGAAAGAAAGAAAGAAAGAAAGAAAGAAAGAAAGAAAGAAAGAAAGAAAGAAAAAGAAATTAAAAGGGCTGGTGAGCCAGGTGTGGTGACACGCGCTTGTAATCCCAGTACTTGGGAGGCTGAGACTGGAGGATCCAGGTTTGCGGCCAGTCTCAGCTACTTATTGAGGCCCTCTGCAACTTAGTGATACCCTGTTTCAAAATAAAAAATAAAAAAAAAATAGGACTGAGGATATAGGTCAGAAGTAGAATGCCCCTGGGTACAATCCCCAGTAGCGAAAAAAAAAAAAAAAAGGGGGGGCTGAAAAGGGCTGGTGATATAGCTCAGTGGTAGAATGCTTGCCTAGCATGCTTGAGGCCCTGGGTTCAATCCCTAGTAACACACACACACACACACACACACACACACACACACACAAAT
Source organism: Graphiurus murinus (assembly GCA_004027655.1). Lineage (NCBI taxonomy): Eukaryota > Metazoa > Chordata > Mammalia > Rodentia > Gliridae > Graphiurus > Graphiurus murinus. Next base: position 13,749 of record PVLC010001237.1, on the reverse strand, counting down.
ATGCATGATAAATGAGAAGAAGTGATTGTGTTACCATTTCCTTCCATGTCAGGAACTCCATTGATTTACATTCATATCCTCTAATCTCTCACCACAACATACTCATTAAACAATCATTAAATAACTTTTTTCACTTTGCAGGGGTGGGGGTGGGGATATTGTCATATCTGATAATAAATTTGGGAATGAAATGAGCATGTTAAGTCCAGCATACCCCTTTTTCTTCTCAGAATTTAGATCCCCCGAAGAAAATTCACTCATACATAAATAATAATAAATTTCCAGTCCAATTGGTAGGATACCAGCAGTAGGTTATTTGCTTAAGATATCCTTATAATCTGCCTATGATATTCTGAGTTCTGGTTGTGTGCCTTCTTTTCTGTCCTCCTACTACCCAGAAATGCAACTGCCTTTGAAAGGCTCCAGACCAGCCTTTCTCTGGCCAAGCTGTTGCAACATTTCTCAGCTTTTAAATCTGCTCACCAGCAGGAGTCAGGGGGCACTCATAAGCTGAGAAAAAAAGCATCAAGTCATAATCATCATGAATTATGAGCCCAAAACAAGTCATCACTTTTAAGGCATTTGGCCCTTGAGGCCCAATCACTATTCATCCAAAGAGGTCAATCATGAGAGATTTTGGTGATTACTCTGATGATAAGCAGTTTTGGAAAAAGGCCCTAGGTAAGAGCACCCTGCCCCTTCCTCTGAGAGGAATAGCTTTTGTGTCTGGGCCCCCATCTACTCAAGTCAGCTCTCCACCACTTAACTGGAGTGGTGCCCCTTTACTCCTTGTATTGCTGTCTTTTGTTCAATGTGACACTTATCTCCACTGCTTTGTCTACTTGTTGATGGTCTGGCTCTTCCCTAGACTGTAAGCCCAAGGAGAGCAGCCATCATTTCTGTGTCTATTCCTGGCTATATCCCAAGTGTCTAGAATAAATGAGTCAGAATTTCCATATTCCATATGTTAGAAAAAGAAAATTAGGATGTGTCCTTTTAAGATCTAATTAGCAGTCCCTCTGTAATACCAGGGTGGTAAACTTTGAAACTGTGATGTGTGCCAGTCATTGTTGATGTCTATGCTATAAATTCTTGGCCATATTTTTGTCTACTACATTTGTATTTATCGTTTCATTAATTTCCACTTTCCTAAACCTGGAAAGTGTTTTCAGTGGCTTATGATAAGGTCAACAGTCACCAGCAAAAGATAAGAGCTTGTAACTAAGAGAAGAGGACCCAAGAGAAACCTTATCAAGAAATCTTAAGGTGTAACTTGGTATTGCAATCTATGCAAGATCTCTCCTCTGAAATCCTTCTCTGCCCTTTGCTGGGTAAAGTTAACTTAGGCATTCAAAACTGGATTTAAATAATTATTCAGAGTCCTAGGGCAATTTTCAAATGTCCAAAATTTTCTAAAATGTATACTTATCTAAGTACCTGGTCTTAAAGGCATATTTTTGAGACCAAATTAAATGGTTTCATGCTTATCTTTCCTTTCTCATGTTTCCTGGATAGGAGTCAGAGGCAGCATTTTTACCTAGCCTGGACCATTCTCCTAAACATAGGGAGATCTAGATCGACAATTTCTAAAAACATTAAAGGAAGTATACCAAGATATGAGATGGAATCTGCTTAAGGGTTATGTTCCAGTCAACATTCTCACCACTGTGATCCAAACACCTGACACACAAACCTTAGAGGAAGACATCTAAGCAGGAGTTGAGACTGGAGGTCCACAAGGCACAATGGCGGGGGAGCAGAGAGAGTCAGAAAGCAGATGCTGCAGCTGGGCCACCTCGAACAGAACACACATACTGGACTTGGCCATACCCTCAGGGACCCTTCCCCCACAACCAAGCCCCCCCCTCCAGTATGACTGCCTTGTCTACCACATGAGGTCTGGAGCACATTTTAAATCTAAACTACAACAGGTAGAATATTCCAATAATTCCTGGCTTGGATACAAATTTCACTAGGTTTGTTGGTAGCAGATTGGAGACTCATAATCACCATTAAGTTGCTGCTGACCCTCCAGAAAGTGCTCCTGGAATCTGAATGTTTTCATCTTTGAAATCAAAACCATTTGAATTACCAACCCAAATCAATTTTACCTAGAAAGGCAGAAAAGTCTAATCCCAGCTCTCCTAAAATATAGGCAGAAAATTATCTTAGAAAATAGTCCTAACCATTGAGATTATAGTTGATGTTCTAAAGATAAAAGGCTGGGGTTGGGAGGGTAGACTGGAAATATGATGCAGAAATCCATCACAGAGGAGAATGAAACTGAAAGAATGAAGCTCTCAAAACACCACAACCCTTGAGTTCCAGGCACACTTGCAAACTTACAGAGATACACTGACTTTTTAGTAGCTGCCGGTTCTTTAACACATCCCAGGTTCCCATCTCCTCACCTCCTTCTTGCATCTGGACTAGAACAGACTCAGATTCTCCTCAGTCAATAATATTAACAACTTGTTTTTGTTCACTCTTTACCTTTCACAGTGGCTTCTCACACGTGACCTCAGCTGAACATCCTAACTATCTTATAAAGAAGACAAATACACGTTCTTTTCCCATTTTAAAGACAAGCCTCTGAGAGTTTAACTGAATTCCCAAAATTGACAGAAGTAACTAGCAGAGCCTAACATTCCAAACTTCTGATTCCTCACCCTTTTCTGGATTATTTCACAACTTCTTAAGGATCCCAGGAGATCTGATATCCTCTGTTTGCACGACTACTCAGAAGCTTAAATAATAGAGATGTCTCAAGATCTCAGGCCTGAATGCTGGTTCAAGGCAGTAATGAGTCTGGACTAGATGGAGTTATCAGTACTGTCCTAGACATGATCAGCCATCTTTCTGAGGAGACCCTTGGTATCCAAGGCAGATCTACAACCAAGAGCTAGATTTGAACATTCCACCTTAGGGAGGGGGGTGACAGCCAAGCCAGTATTCTCTCCAAACACAATTTCAGCACATTTGTTTCTAAAGGCAGGGGAATTGCATAACATTAGCTCTCATATATTTTGAGGGCTTAGACAAAAGTGCAAGAACTCATGTAGGTACCTTCCATCCAGATCAATCTACTTGACACATGTTAAATAATTCATTCACTGATGACGCCAAACATGCTTGGACTGGTCCATCTACTCCCGATCTTTGTGAGACATAGCATGGCTATAGGACATCCATCTTAAAGAATCACTGTAAAATATAAGCTTTGTCTCTTCTGTCCTCACTTAGACTGTTCATCTGTCTAGCCTGATCTCACAGAAGACTTCTTCCATATTTAAAAAAAAGTTATCTCCATTCTACTGGTATATATCAGCTTCCTCGTGTTTTCTAAAATGTATCATAACAGAGGCAAGAGAAGAAGGATTCTCATTTACTGATCTCCAAATATATGTCAAGCACTGGGCTAGGCAATTTCAGAATCATGATGGTCATTTCACAGATGAGAGAAGAAAGGTGAGGAGAAGTTCAATGCTCCGAGGTCATACAGACTGAAATTCCCAGCCAGTCTTCAAGACCTCAAACCTTTAAAATCTCTGCACACATAAGATGTTGGGGACCCCACAATGAACTTGGCCTACTTGAGCTTGGGTCTTGTCTTCTTTGGGAACAGAGGGGAAATCAACTTCCCCATTCTTTCTCTGCAATAGTGCCCAAGGGGATGAAAAAAGTGTAAAAGCAGCAAGGCCCTTGTGGAGGAAGCCGGAAGCTTCCCGAGGGCAGGAAGCAGGCCTGGGCAGTAGAGTTCAGCAGATGAGAGAGGCTGACAGATGCCTTCCTAACGCACCTACACTGCAGAGTCCTGCCAGGCCCTGCTTTCCCGGGACACGGAACTCTCCCCATTCCAGGCCCCCTGGGCCCCCGCGACCCAAGATCCCAGAGGCTGCACCTGGAAGCTTGGAAGGCCAGCGAGGAGTTGTGAGTGGCTGACAGGGCGAAGTCGAGGAGAGAGTGGGTCTGGTGTGTCTTGGACTCAATAATGTGCCGGGTTGGGCTGGCCACGTGACTCCAAGGAGGCGGAGACAGGGGAGCTGGAGGGAGGACTGGCAGGCGCGGGGAGGGTGCGGGAGGGGGTTCTGTCTGAATAATTGAGGAGCTGTTCAGCAGCAGAGGCTGCCTCCTGCCTTCCTTCGCCTCCTCCACCTCCATCACAGCCCGAGAGACAGCCTGGATCCCTCAGTGCGGACCGCCACCCCCAGCCCCTCTGGTGAGTGAACGCCCCCCTGCTCCACACTGTTCCCCTCCGCGACCCCCGCGACCGGATGAGCCAGAGAGCCCCGGACGCCGGGAAGGGAAAGCAGGAACATGGCGCGGAGACTGAGGGCGCTCTCCGGGAAGGGATTCCCTGAAAGAGGAAGGAGCGGAGTCGGGGTCTCTCCGCCTCTGGCCGGGAACCGGGCCCGCATAACGCCCGCAGTCAGGGTTCGCAGGCTCAGACGCGGCGCTGCGGGGGTCGAGGGCGCGCGCAGTCCCGCGCGGCCGGCCGGGGCGGGAAGCGGGGGCGCTGGAGCGGCGCGGGGCCCCAGATGTCGCCAGGCGTCGGGCCCGTCCTTTCTCCCCGCCTGGGCATGCACCAGGCTCGGGCAGCTGGGTTCTCGGCCTCGGACTGAGCGGTGGAAAGGAACAGACGCTTTTCCGGCCTGGCCCTAGAGAAGGGCGGGGCGATGTCTGCCCTTTTACCTGGGAGCAAACTCTTCCAAGGGACTCCCGCGGAGCCGGGCGCCCCGACCCAGCACGCGAGCCGCGGGGGGCATCTGTCTCCGGCCATCGGTGACACGCCAGGGGGCTGCGAAGAGGACGTGACAGGGGAAGTGTCCAGCTCCCTGCCCAGAGCAGACAGCCCTGGGGAGGTGACTCTCGCCCGTACTACTTTACCCCTTCAGTCCAACACCAAGCGCATCAGTTCCCTAGGAATCCGGAGGGCTGGGGTAGCGCAGCGTGGCCCTGAACCTGTCTCCTGACCCCTACCCCTGTGTGTATTTTATATTGCAATGGAAGAGTAAGACAGAAAAGCTGTCAAATGACTAGAAGCACCGGCAAGGCTGGAGCAGCAGGGCTGTTGCCTGTTTCTAGCACTCCTGTGCGAAGCTCGGTTCTCTGAGGTCTTGAGCTGTGAGGCTCAAAGGAGCCGACTCTGGGAAAGGGATTCTCACCGAAGTGGCAGGAGCAGCCGTTGGCCGTAATTCGCCAAGGCCTGAGAGATGACCTGCCTGCCAGGGTTGTGTATTGGTGTGGAGCGCCAGGGAGCCTGGGCCGCAGAGCTGACCAGAAAATGAGCGCTGTCCACGGTGCTGAAAGTTGTAGGAAGAGCTAATACGCCGGTGAAGTGTTGGCTCTCCATGGAGCTACATTCCCTGCAAACAGAAACTGGCTTAGAAGCACATAAAGGGGATCTGGTGTTTACCCAGAAAAGAGTCAAGGTACTCTGTTCTCCCTGTACTTTTCCTTCCCCTGAGCATTTTGGGGTGGAAGAGCAAGGAGCGGGTGTCTCTCCTGGATCCAGCTGGCTAACTTTGGGTGGTGCCTCCGTCTATTTCCTCTGCCTATGCAGTGAGTCTTCCTGTTGGTAAAGTGTTGAAAATGCAGTCGGAGATGCTGTTGCGATGATGAACATCTCTGTGGCTCTCAGGAACCATAAAATTGTAAAGCTGCAGAAAGGGAGAGGCTTCATTAGCAGGGAGACTGGGATTTCTGTTTCAGGCTGTGTTTTCTTCCTCTCTTCTGCACCCTTCTCATCATTATTACATCCTCTAGGCAATCCTAGTTACATCCTCTAGATATCATCTTTGTTTCTTTAACTAGTGTCTTATGGGTAAGATGGGGAAAGGGGGAATTCAAGTTAAGAGAATATTTACTGAACACTTACTATCTTCTAGGTAATATTAGCTTATTTAAACTTCACAATATCTGCTAACATAAGTATCACATAGACATGGAAACTGAAGTTTGTAATTTTGAATCTAGAGGTTGGTAGAATTCAGGTCTTCTAACTCCAATGTCCAAGCCATTTTTGTGCCCTTGTTTTTATATTTGGCTTTGAATATCTGTTACAAGGGAATATAGCAAAAGAATACCAGAGGAGGAAGGACTGCATTTCTCTTTCATATATATAGTACTCTCTCTCCCAACCCTTTCCTCTTTAATCTGTTCACCCACCCACTGTTACTCACTCCCACCCTCCCAACTGCTTTTATGCACACTGTGTGAGATACCACTCTTCACACAACTTGAGCTCCAGGAATACAAAAATATGTTAGAGGACTAAACCAGTAGGTTTTTCCTGAAAAAGCTCCAGAGCTTCAGGAAGTCTGGAAGGTCAGAGTCCACAGGTGCTTTCATATCTAGAATTATACTATTGAATATATTGTTTTACACATAGAACTTAGGAACCCAAAGATGGCTATTAGTATAAGTCATATGATTGAAAAATTAGTGTTAGAACCAGTTAACTTGACTCTAGGGCAACTGCCTTTCCCACTACTCCATGGTACCTGAAATATTCATCCATGCTGTCTTCTTTCATTAACTTTGACAAGGATACCAGCATCCATGAACCATATTCAGTAATATGCCACAAATACCTAAATTACAAGAAATACTCTTAGCTGCATTTTCTTCCTGCATTTTTTCCTTCTGGTTCCACTGGTCCAGTATTGTCAGACTCAACATACCTGAGAGATATCACCAGCCTTCCCAGGAAGTTTCTCCATGGCAGCAACTCAGAAATAGGGATGGTGCTGTGGCATTTCTCAGATTTCTCTTATGTTGTCTATAGTTCTTTTTCGACCTACTCCTAACAAAATAGTTTTCCCAAAAGTTATTACCCTAAGCAGCTTCCCATGCTCTCACTGGTACTTAGAAAGAGCCTTATAAAAGATCCAGGCAGAAATAAAGATTGTGTGTGTGTGTGTGTGTGTGTGTGTGTTACCTTAATTATCATTTATGTCATGGGAAAGTGAAATGTTAAATTAAAATTTTTTTATCATTAAGATTTTAGGCTGGTTCTATTAATTGAAACACTGTGTATTGCTTGTGATTTAGTTTATTTTACTCTGATCATATATACATGTAATATTTATCACATGCTACACACTAGCTAAGTATTTCATCAATCATTTCATTGAATCTTTACAATTCTTCCAAGTAAGTAGCTTCATTAGAGATATAGCTCTCTCTAACTTGCAACAGAATTTGATATTATATTCATTTCTTCTTGCTCCTCTCTTCAGTAAAATTTTATCTTCACTAATTGGACTTCTGTATCCCTAGTAATTGCAGTGGCAAAGAATATATTTTTATATTAAACTGATAGTTCTTTCCTGTTTCAATTCATAAGGTTTAGAAAGTCAAATTTGATTCAAATGGCACTGTTCATCTCTTTCAGCTCTCAATATTTACCATGACATCTTCTCCTTATCCCTTACTTAAAGATTCACATATGCCTTCTAATTTCTAATGCCAACATTTGCTTCAGACCCCCTGTAGAACTAATTAAGGCATAACTAATAATTAAACACATAACTTCTACTGTACCCTCCCTAGATGATTCTGCAAGGATACTATTGCTGAGGTGCTCTGGGTCCTGTGAACTAGTATGTTAACTACTCTGCTGATATAGTAGTCACTAGCCACATATAGCTACTTCAATTTATGTTTAATTAGCTAAAAATTTAAAAATTTAATACTTCAGTCATAGTAGCCATGTTTCAAGTGCTAAATAACCATATGTGACTAATAGCTACCTAATTGGAAAGTGCCAATATAGAAAATTTCCATCTTTTCAGAAAGTTCTATTGTGCAATGCTTTTATAAAGTGCCAAAAACATCTTCACAGAAACCAAGGTATTAGAAAGCTTCCATCAAGAAAGTAGAAAAGCCCACTGGTGCCTAGTACATGTCCAGCAGCCCAAAGATTCCCAGGACAACCAGGCTAGCAAAGAGAGAGTATGTGTTTTACTTAAGGAGACAGTGGCCTCTAGAGTTTGCTTGATATGGATTCTATTTTACATAGAGTGCAATGTTCTGTGGTGATGGCAGGTTATTGGTTTCCTGAATTAATTACAACTTGTAAGTAGCCCAAAAGTTCTTATACAGAATTCAAGTTCATATATCACATAGTAGTATGTGTGTATATGCATGTGTGTTATATTAGTAAGTATAATATGATAAATATGGAAATAATACAAGACTTGGAGTTGGTAGTAAGTGTGCCATTTACAACTGGGTAACAAAGCCCTCTAGACCTCCATTCCTCTACCTGTATGATGTTGATGAAAATAGCTATAACTATCTTAAAGAGCTATTGAGAGGCTCAAAGAGTAAGTATATGAAATCACTTTGTAAAGAGCATGGTAGAATCTGCAATTGTTGATCATTTCATATAGATATGGTATAGTCAATACCAATAGTTTAAGTTGAATGTGTTTCTAAGTGTTTTAAGTCTTTGATATGAGTATATTTTACCTTCCTTGACATTCATTTCAAAAGTGAAATGTTGAATTAAAATTTTTGATTGTTAATATTTGGGATTGGTCCTATTAACTGAAACACTGTGCATTGTTTGTGGTTTAGTTTATTTGACTCTGAACATTTCCTTCTTGAGATAAAAAAAAATTAAGATATCTCAGTGATTTGAAACAGCTTCTACTTTTTAATTAATAGTTTAAAGTTAATTTTCAATAATTTTCCTGCCATGATAATAGGAGTTCAAAGATAACAAACAAGTGTTATGTATATTCATCGGTATGGATGGGTGAGAGGGGTAATTTAAAAGAAGTATTTTTACTATTGAAATGAGCATCTGCCCATCTTATAAATCAATGTGGACAAGACCAATTCTATTTCATGCATTGATTAATCTAAAAATCAAAGTAAAATCAATTAAGTTGACTGAATTCCTAAGGTTGTCTTAAGTATTCTGCTTAAGAAAGTAGTCTTTATACCATCTAGTCTCTATAAAATCTGTTAGGGTCATGAAAAGAACCTTGAGCTCCTAGCTAACGTTTACTCCCAAAACTGGAGCTTAGTAACTACTTCTGCACCTTGCTGTACACTATTTATGCCTCAAGCCAGAGGGTTTTTCAAATACAGCCATTCCTTGTTTAGGTAGCTCACCATTTGATACTTAAATATTTTTCTCTCATAACACAAAGGCTAACACAATGCTCAGGCCTTGTAGAAAATAATCCTGGAAATTAACTTATTCCATCAGATGACTCTTAACTATATTTCTCATGGCTGTCATTCATCTTCAAAACTCAATGCAATCATTTTATCTATGTGCAAATAGACCTCTGATTCCAGGATCTCTGACAGATCATTTCCTTTCTTAGAGACTTAAGTCTTAACAAAGGCCTGGATTGTAACTTGTAAGATGCTCTGCCAGGGAAATAGTTGAGACACACTTTTAGCCCCTGATGCTGGTAAGGCATGCCATTCTTAGGCCTTTGCAGTATATGAAATTAAATGAAAATGAGTGAGGCTGTCAACTCTGGCATCTGGTAGGGCACGCTAGCATTAATAACAAGCATCTTTTGTTGGAACTCATGGTTTATTCACTTGGTGGCACTTGTTTGTTTCATGAAAGGGCCTGGATTTTGTAAAGGGAAAGGTGCCATTACCTTAGAGCAGAAAAGAGTCCAATTTTCTCTGTCTGCAGCTGAAGGATTTCTTCGATTTTATATCCCAGGAAACAAAGTCAATTGACAATGTTGCTTCGACACTCATCTTTGTAGCATGTAATAATCCATTTAATCAATAATTAATTGCAATTTGTCCTATATTAGCACAGAAATGTTGGAGGGTGTTTGGATCTCCTACAGACTTGCACATGGGTGCTCAATAAATATTTGTTGAATTCAGACCACTGTTCCAGGTCAGTTCATGCTGTATACTCCTCTGGCCAACCCTCTCTATCAATAAATCAGATTCCCTGGACACTTTCCTTTAGTAAATAAAACAGGAAACAAACAAGGACCATCAGACCTTACCCTGACAACCACACTCCCAGACCTCTGGTGGGCATAGGTACCAATGGCCAAGATAGTCTGGTCCTAAGAATCACCTCTTGCTGTGTCCCCCAGAGAACAAAGGGTACAGCAGCCCCAGGGACTTGGATTTCACTGTGATGAGGCAACATCATAAACTCAAATCTTAAATGGAACTATATGTCCTTTTCCACTTTTACCTTAAAGAGATACTTGTCATTTTTTTGAGAGAGTATTTCAGACTTCAGCGTAGTGACCAGAATTGCTATTGTTCCTAAATTCAGGAGAAATGTAGCTTAAAATGAAAGCATGCATATTAATTAGAGGAGAGCTGATAACATCATAGTCTGTTGGGTCACAGAATATTATCATCTTCCAGAAATAACTGGGCCTGTGTTTAAGGATTTTAACTGGTGATTACTAACAAAAATGAAAGAAAAATAGATCATTTCATTGCAACCAGTCAATAAGCAAATGCTCAGAATTAACTGATTTTCATTTGCCAACGGCAAAAATATTCCAACCCAATAAACTGACTTGCAAATGAGCAAGCTGGTTTCTGTGGCCTCTTCATTTTTTAAATTGCTTTTTTTCTTTGCCTTTTAAATAATCAGTAAATTAAAAGTAATTGTACCCAGGTGTTTGAACATTCTGCTAACAAAAGAGTCTTTGTAATTTGTCTTTACTAATTGTGCATTAGCAATTATATCTATATGAAATATTATTATGACAATATTTCATAACAATTACATAATCCAACCAGAGAAATTAAGGCTCAAATGTAAGACTTAATTCTCCCCTCTCTCTCCACCCTCTACTATTTTTCATCTTTAAATATGATACATCTCTTCATTAGTCATGAAAACTTGGTTAGTCAACAAGTTTAGCTTCTTCTATCAAACTTTTACCAGAGCTTCTAGGAGTATAGAAGTGGATGCAATTGGGTTTTAGATTATTTACCTTTGCACCTCCAGGTGAAAGAATTAGTGGTCAGGGTCAATCCAGATAGAAAACATCAGAATCCTTGTTGCAAGAATTTGGGCAAGGGTTTGATTCCTCTTACCTTCTTCATCTTCATCTCTAAAACAGAAGATTTGGATCAGTGTTCCAGGTCCTGTAAGCTGTAACAGCCTATGGTTCTATGAAACAAGGGCAAGAGCTTGAATGGTCTGTACTCTGCCTCATTAAACCTGCAGAATGAAAAAGAAATGAAAGTTCCTATCTTGACATTATTCCTTATTGGAAGCTCTGAAATTTTGTGCTAGTACTTTGACTAGTAACAACAATAATAGCAATAGCAATGACAATGATAGCCAATAATTATTTACACTTATTATCACCCTGTAAGGTTATTATCCTCATCTCACAGATGAGAAACCTGGATCCAAAAGTAGTTAAATAACAAATTCATATAGCTAACAAGTTTGTGTTTTAATCCCAAAGCCACACTACCTCTATAAAAACCACTAGTTTCTCAGATAAATAATATGTGTCATTTATTGGCCACTTAACACACAAGCTCCTTTCTCTGGGGAATTTCTATTTTACCTCCATTTTCTGGTGAGAAAACCAATGGAGAAGGTGACTAGCTATGCTATGTAGGGATCTTCACTGTCTTTGTGTAAGATGGTTCTTGTGCTTTTGCAAGTGACAGCACTGGCCAATTGCTTCAATGGTTCAACACTGAATGCTGGTGCTCTGCAGGCTGCAGCATGCAATGAAGACCCTCTGGTGCCTTTCCCCAGGAAGCGTGGACATCTGCACCACCAGAAGTGGGCAGAGCACCTTCTAAGGCTCCCAGAGTATCATTTCGTGGGGATGGGCTTGGGCTAGAAGTAAGACTAGAACTTTCAAAATCTTATTGTGAAATTCATTTTCTTCCCATTAAGCCTAGTTACCAAATTACTCGTAAATACAATACACCACAGTACCCATCTTTGTCACTGTGGATTTTAATGTGTGCTAAATCTGCTAAAGGGCATTCAGCACTAAATATGGCATATCAATCAGTTGAGAATGCTCTGACAGTAGCCAAATATATATTTTTAAATTCTTTAGCTCTAGTTTCTGGTTTGGTAAGCTAGCCACATATACCACCATCTCCAAAGGCAATTATGGAATGCATAACTCAACTTCTGTCTCTGTGGTTTTCTGGATACTTTGTGGGGAGTGAAATGGCCTAGGAGTCAGAAGACCTGGTTTCCAGTCTCAGCTTTGAAATGTACTGATTGTAAAACTTGAGTCAACATTATCCAACTTCCCCAATCTTCAGTATACTTATCTTAAAATAGGGATAATAGGCAGAGCACGTGACATACACCTGTAATCCCAGTACTTGGGAGGCTGAGGCAGGAGGATTGCAGGTTCAAGGACCAGCACACAGTAACTTAGTGAGACTTTGTTTCAAAATAAAAAATAGCTCAATGGTAGAATACCCCTGGGTTCAAATCCCAGTACCTCACCCCCCCACACACACAAATAGAGATAATAGAATCTGTCCTCATATCAAACACACAAAAAATGAGATAGCATTTGTTAAAGCTCCTCATGAACTATAAAGTCTATACAAAGGAAAGGGCTGGGTTTTCTACCTTTTCACTCCTTCTTAATCAGAAATAACTCTCAAGTTGCTGATACTTAATCCTGAACTAATATTGACAGCTAAGTCAATGTGTTTAGGGTTAAGAAAATCTTGGATCTAAACTTGCAAGTCCAGGAGATGGTACTTACCATACAGGGGGCCTTCTGGCTTCTAATCAATGGCTCTCAACCTAGATCCATGCCAACTCAATAAAGGGTATCTTTATTGTAATGGACACCAGAGGAGGAAATTATAACTGGATTTTGATGGACAGGGTTCAGAAATGCTAACTATACTGTAATAGGACAATCCTGAAAAATAAGAAAGTATTCCACTCAAAATGCCAATCGCATTCCTCCTCCACTAAGAAATATTGCCCAACGTAATATGATGTTCATGGTCCCTGATTCTCCACTTGAGGCAGACAAAAAGAATTTACTTTTAGTCTCCTCCCCCAGATAAAAATCCATCCATGGGAGGTTTCAGTAGTGCAGAAATATTACCAGGCTTTCAATAATTTTGTGGAGAAATTAAAAAATAGGGTCAGAGATCAGTGGTTTTAAAGTCAGTCCCGAGAAGCTTCTGCAAAAAGCTCCCTCCAACTTCAGCAGGGTCAAGGAATCCCAGCAGTTAAGACTAGGCCATAATGTGGGGCCTAGTCTAAAGGTTTGGGTTTGGGGACCCAATAATCAGTAGATCATATTTCCAAACCCCATCTGCTTTGCAGTTTATTAAAGAAATATTGGATTATGTCCTTGCTATATGACAAGCATGGGTCTGGCTAGGCACTGGACATAAAATCCCCACCCTTAGCCCAGTGTGGTGGCACACTGGGTGGCTTGTAATCCCAGTACTTGGGAGGCTGAGACTGGAGAATCCAGTTTCACAGCCAGCCTCAGCTACTTAGTGAGACCCTCTGCAACTTAGTGAGACCGTTTCAAAATAAAGTATAAAGAATGGGGCTGAGAGCTGGGTGTGGTGGCACACACTTGTAATGCCAGCATTTGGGAGGCTGAGACAGGAGGATCTGGGTTCGTGGTCAGCCTCAGCTACCTAGTGAGGCACTCCGCAATTTAGTGAGACCCTGTTTCAAGATAAAGAATAAAAAATAGGGCTGGGGGTGTAGCTCGGAGGTAGAATGCCCCTGAGTTCAATCCCCAGTACCGAAAA
>PVLC010001236.1:92567-128892 GCA_004027655.1 Graphiurus murinus | reverse complement strand
CTGACAGTCAGACAGATGTAAACTCTAATTTGTATGCAACATGATACATTCTATAAGGTGGTAAAGAATCTCTGAGAAGGGGCCAAAGAAAAATTCACCTCCACAAAGGAAATTACAATTGAACTATACTTTGAATGGTATGTAACATTTTCTCAGGTGGATAAATGAGAGAGAAAGCTGTTGTAGAAATGGGGACAGAAAGCCAGGTGTGGTGGCTCACGCTTGTAATCTTGTCTTGTAAGACAAGAGGATCGAGGGTTCGCGGCCAGCCTCAGCGACTTAGTGAGGCCCTCCACAACTTAGTGAGACCCTATTTCAAAATTAAGAATAAAAAATAGGGCTGGAGATGGAGCTCGGAGGCAGAATGCCCCTGGGTTCAATCCCCAGTACCAAAAAAAAAAAAAAAAAAAATGGGGACAGAGTAAACAAATGCTGGCGGTGTGAAGAGCAGCGACACAGGTGCAGCTGATGTGCTTACCTGACTGGGAGTGGTGGGTAGTCACATTGGAAGGGCTCTGAAGATACTTGAATGCAGTTGGGTGGGTGTACTCATTCAGCCTGGAGCTTATGCTTTGAAAAAGGGTTGTTTTAAAAGAGAATTGTAGGAATATCTTTGGATTCAGGGCTAGTTCACAGCAGACACCAGAATCAAGAAGTCTGATCAGGCATGGTGGTGCACGCCTATAATCCCAGTACTTGAGAAGCTAAAACTGGAAGATTGTGGGTTGGAACATAGCCTCAGAAATGTAGTTAAACTCTCAGCAACCTAGCAAGACCCTGTTTCAAAACCAAAAAAAATTTTTTGTTTTGAAACAAACAAACAAAAAATCGAGAAGTGTGATCTTGAAGGAAACTTCAAGAATCATCTCAGCCTTCTCTTTTCCCTATGTTTTATATCTGAAATAATTAACTACTAAGTGATTTTCCCATGGTCAGCCATCAAATTAGCAGCTAGGGCCACAACCTAGTCCATTCTTTCAGTTCATAGCATTCCACCTGGCTCCATGCTGCCTTTGGGTATTTTATTCATCATTTGAGCATAATCCAACGTAACTCACAATGTAGTTATTAAGTATTGGTGAACCTCCAAGTTTCCATTGCTCATTATTAAGGTATGGTTCCTTCATTGCAACCAGGTGGTAGATAAGATCCTGGGCCATGTCTGCACGAGGGCATTCACTTCAGAAATGCAGATAAACAGCACAGCAACACATGGGCATGCTATTCCTCCAGCACCTCACACACCCTCCCCTGCCTCCTCGTTTCAAACCACCAGAGATTCTAGACGCAAGGCCTGAGCAAAAGGCATCTTAATCTCCAGTGGTTCTGTAAATGATATGCTGTGCAAGCTCACATGTAAATGGTCACAGCCTCTCTATTTTCTAGATGAGGGAGACTTCAGAAAGATGAAGCTGCCTATGCACACAGCACCTCAGAGGTAGGATTTCAGACTCCAAAGCTCCAGCCCTGCTTGTAATGGGGTTAAGTTTTTCTCCCATCTGCACATTCCTAACAATTTATCCAGTTTTGTGGTCTTAAATTTCATCCAGAGTCAGACTAGTCTGTGGATGCTTAGGGATCTGAGATCAGTTGTTTCCCACTTCCCTTTCTCTCTGGCCATCTTCCTTCTACCTCTCATCCAACAAAAATCACCAAAGATAAACTACTAGGTTTATAAGAGTGGAAATTGAGACCCAGAAAGGTGAAGCCACTTTCTCAAGTTTGCACAGTTAAAAGCAGCATTGTGCCTAGAGGCTCAGACTTCCGATTCAGTGCATTTCCTTCCACAACAAACTGCTGCTTGCCAAGGAGAGATAACATAGGATTTTCTCACTCTTAAATGTCCTTGCTGTCAATGCATAACCTTATAAGGATGGATGGAAATGACTGACTACACTGTGCTCAGAGGACCATTTCAGGACCTTGTTCAGAAGGCCAACAAATTGTTATCCCCCGTGCAGCAGTAGTCCATCCATCACATGGAGGGTTCAAGACACTTTCAGGTCTACAGGATACTTAGGATCAAGGTCATCATTCAGGAGGTGATCACCATAAGAAACAGTGTGCCCAAGAAGGAAGAGGGAAGGGTCCATGGCTCCCATTGTTTGAGTCTACAGCAAAGTTCACCCAAGGTTCACTGTAAGTGCCATATTACTAGGCTCACAATCCTGGGGACCAAAATATAGGTAATTGGTGGATTTGAGAAAGAGTAATAATGGCCAAGAAAATGAGGGAAAAATAATTCCCAAACTATTTCTGCTTCAGTGTCAAGGTATTTTGCCTGAATTTAACAGTATAATGCATTTCATCTAGTATAGACAAAGTTTATAGTGATAAGAGGTTTTTTTTTAAATCAATGGTGCCCATATTTTCTATTTAAATTACTTCTGAGGAATCATTTAAAGACAAGCAGGTTGTATTTAAGTAAAGATTATGTTGTAAAGAGAATCAGGGAAGACCAGAGAGGAGAGAGAAACCCAAGAAGTAGCTTCTCAGGGAAGGGTTTGTAGGGTAATAATTGTGTTGCAGTTTGACTGAGATTATTACCTATAGAAATTCAATTTTATCAGTCCTATCAAGATGACCTAGCTCTGAAGAATCAAGCCGTGGCTTCCAAATACCAAGAGACTGACTAGTGTTCTAGATGCCAATATAGCCCCATACTATGAAGGATATGCTGAGTGTTGTCCAGGTAACTCTGTTCCTAGTGTTAAGATAGAAAGAAAACCAAACAAGTTAGCTAAGGTAACCTGTGGGCACAACACCAGGCTAATGGAGTTGGCCAGTCTCATGGACTGTGCCAATCAGGGTGCAATAGGGATGAGAGACATCTTCTAGATCTCATGAAAGAACTCCTGCCAGGTTACAGGAAGAGTTGTACCCTTCACATAAAGGGTCTCATGCCTTCCATTTCCCTGGTGGTGGAGAAACTGGCAAATTCTTTTGGTAAAGATACAGCAGCCGGGCGTGGTGGCATGCTTGTAATCCCAGCATTCGGGAGGCTGAGACCGAAGGATCCGGGTTTGCGGCCAGCCTCAGCTACCTAGTGAGGCACTCCGCAACTTAGTGAGACTCGGTTTCAAAATAAAGAATAAAAAAAAATAGGGCTGGGGGTGTAGCTCGGAGGTAGAATGCCCCTGAGTTCAATCCCCAGTACCGCCAAAAAAAAAAAAAAAAAAGATACAGCAGACTCTCTCCGGTCTCTGTGTAGCCTGTATCTTCTGTTAGTGTGTTCCTCCAGACATGTTAGAACTACTTAATTCACTGCCTGTTTTATATTTGTTAGGCAGCCTCCTTTAGAGAGTTCTGGTACATGCCACAGCCTCACTACCAATCATGGATAAGCCATCTGAGTGGTTGCTTTATTTCTATGAGGGGAAAATCTCTCACACTTGGTGCTGATTCTGTTTATTCTACCTCAGAAGGCACTATCATCTGGTCTCGCTCTTCACACACCTGGGCCTGGTTTATCCTTGTGAGTAGTCTCTGTGTGTGGACCCTGACATTTGAAACTGTATCTGCTCATCACTTAATAGAGAAAACAGGCATGGGGTGACTATGACTCATCTTCAAAACACAAAAGGAACCAACTCTCAAAAGGTCTTTAAAAAAAAATCAGACAATATTGTTTCTTCTAAAAGAGACCAAACGACCATTTTGACTATTTTTACTTTCCCTTGTACTGACTGGTTTTCCTGATTCCAAGTAGAACAAACTACACAGACAGTTTGGAACTGATTTTAGGTTCTGTCATAGTCACAAAGACTTTTGACATACTTTCTATTCCAGTATCAGAATGCAGAGGAAGAAAATATCTGAATGAGGATAGACTGTAATGCCAGAAATAAATTCCTAATATAGACAACTAAAATATGCCACTATAGAATGTAACTATCAAAATAGAAAGAAGACTTCCCTGCTTCAATATTATCTTAGTGATTGGTCTTTTCCTTTTACCCCCAAATCTCTTCCAACCTTCAGCTGTAAATAAATACTCTGGCACCATTAACAGTACATTAAGAACCTAGGTATCACTGGTCATGGGAGCAGTAAGATGTCATCTCTTCACACACGTGACTCCATATGGCAAGCTGATGAGTCTTCTTCTCAAAGTCAAGGATAATTAGAGGGCTGTATCATAACATGGCTGATAATAGTAGAAAGAAATTACATTCCTTTTAAAGTATTTTCCCTTTAAAGAGAAAGTTAGGGTGGAAAGTATAGGGACATTTTCTGGGAATTGGGAAGTGAAGAGGCAGCTAATTTCCTCAAGCAAACTTTCCCAGTGTCTTGGCCTTGGGAATAAGAGGTACACATAATTGTTCACACCTATTTATTTAATCATACAGCATGGATATTATTGTCCTCATTTCACAGATGAGGATTCAAGAATTTAAATGACCTATGCAAGGTCTCATATCCAGTGAGGGTTAGGGTAGAGGAATGCCATGCCATCTCACACTAAAATCCATCCCATCTGTACTGTCTATCAGCAATTTTAAAACTCTCTGCAACAGGTCAGTCCTAATGTAGCTTATGTTAGTGTGTGGACAATACCAATGACTTGATGGTCTATCATTGCTTTAGCAGAGAATTACACCCTGAGGTCCACATATCTGGTGTGGGATTTTGGATAAGTTATACCTTTTCTAGAACTCAGTCCATCCATCTAGGAAAGACAGAAATAATGGTTCTTTGTTCATTTAGGTATTCATACTTTTAACAAATAGTCTAAAAAACTGAAGCTACCATGAGGAAGAAAACAGACTGGAACTGTTAATAAAAATAATCTGGAGCCAAAGTCCAGATTAGTGTTGCTAAATATAAATAATATGAAGTCTATGCCTATGATATGTGGATGATGGTAGGCAGAAGATTACATTTAAATGTTGTTGTTTTGGTTTAGTTTTCTTTTCGTGTGTGTGTGTGTGTGTGTGTGTGTGTGTGTGTCTGTGTGTGTGTGTGTGTGTTACTAGGGATTGGACTCAAGTATATTCTACCTCTGAGTTATACCCCCATCCCTTTTTATTTTGACATAGTGTCTCACTAAGTTACTTCATGCTGCTGGCCTTGAACCTATAATCCTCCTGTCTCATCCTCCCAAGTACTAGGATTACAGATGTGTGACACCACACCCTAGCTAATTTTCTTAATTAATAAAGCACTTTGAAATCTTCTCATATAACTGTCAAGAAAAGACAAATATTGGCTCAATTGCCCAATGTAATGAAAGCCACAACTTAAAAAGCAAAGACCTATGCCCTAAAGGTCCCTGTGAGTGGTTTATAGAAAACAATTTTGTTCTATACTGTCAAGAATGGGCATTACATCTCTAGAATCAAAATAAGTTGATATTCTAGAAACTCAAGATACATTTTTATTTTCCAGGAATTAATTTATTTCCATGAAGGCTGAGATTGTTTGATTACCCCAAGCAAGATCAGTGCAGGAAGATTAATAAACTATAATGGGAGAACTGATGGCAGAAGGGAGATTTATTAATAAAACAGAAAGGGAGATTTGAAAGGTCATTTTGTTTAGTTTAAAATGATTCTAAAGTTTAATTTGTTGATGGATTGGAGTATATTAAAGAAATGATGAGTGACAGTAAAAAAAAAGTCAACAAAAAGAAAAAGAAAGAAATTACATTCCTTTTAAAGTATTTTCCCTTTAAAGAGAAAGTTAGGGTGGAAAGTATAGGGACATTTTCTGGGAATTGGGAAGTGAAGAGGCAGCTAATTTCCTCAATCAAACTTTCCCAGTGTCTTGGCCTTGGGAATAAGAGGTACACATAAACAAATAGTTGGCTCTTTTTCAGTTCTGAATCATTCGATTTGTCCCTAATATTCAGAAATCACCTGAAAAAGGGATCATCATGAAGCCAGTAACTAATTGATTCCACCTGCACCAAGCCTAGAAGCCGAATTTATATACAAGGAACTAGCCAGGTACGGTGGCCTATGTCTGTAATCCCAGTACTTGGGGTGCTGAGACAGGAGGATTTCAGGTTCGAGGCCAGCTTCAGCCTTGAGCTCCTCAGTAACTTAACAAGACCCTGCTTCAACATTTAAAAATAAGTAAATAAAAGGGCTCTGAGGGCATAGCTCAGAGGTAGAACACCCCTGGATTCGATCCTCAGTGAAAAAATATATCCACATATATATTTATCTCCCATATGTAAATAAATATTCACATTTGGACTTTTAAGGTGATTTTCTCATGTCTTCAGTGGGACAGCAAGATTTTCCTGGCATAAGACCAAGATAAAAACAAACAAAAAATAAAGAGGAGACCACTGTCATTAGAAAATGAAATAAATTCACTAGCCAATCTAATAGCTCAGCATGAATGCAGTGTGTCAAAAAGTAGAATAATATCCATGGTCAACAGAATGTTTAACGTGTAGGTCATGGCATGTCAGGATGGCCTATTTCAACTTTGCTTTAAATGTTAAAGCAAAAATCTCAGGCTTTTTAAAAGATTAAAAAAAATAATGGTAATAATAATAATAAGTCAATCAACTATAAGGTGGTCCTCACCAGAGTTTGTTTTGGGCTCAGCTTCTTGCAGTGTTTTAAAGAAGCATTTCATAGTGAGCTTAGTGGCTGTAATATAAAAGAAACCACCACTCTTGGACTGTGAGTGAGGAGCTAAGCAGATTAGGCTTTAAACCAAACCACCTCAATAGGAGGCACCAGAAATGGCTAGGACCAGGAGAGTGACAGAAAGTCCTGACAACGGTGAGTGGGATGGGTAGGATGGGAGCAAGGGCTGGAGAAAGAGAGAAAGGCTGGAAAGAGTCAGGAACTTGAACTATGGCAACTGTGTAGGAAAAAGAGCATTGCACAGCTCGTAGAATTAGGCCCATTGTTGCCATGCCGGCTAGTTTTGAACCATGTTGCCCAAATCATATTTGAAAAGAACTCAACCCCAAAGACCAAGGAGAGGGAGCTCCTCTTCTGGCCTTGGCTTTACACTTGACTTTGGTGGCCTCCTTTCTCTCTCAGCTGCCAGGAGCCACTCCACTTGTTGTGAAAGGGTTGGGGGAGTGAGCAAGGGGTTGGGGAGCCAGATGAGCTTTGTATACCTCAAACAAAAAGGATGCCAAGGAAGCCCCTGGAGAGGTGGAGCAGGAGAGGTGCCAGCTCAGCCCCCTCCAGCTGCGTGAGCCTCGCCTGGCCCGGGTGTCCTTGCCTGTCTGCACCCAGGATTCCTCATCTGTGAGACAGAAAGGCAACCACAAATGATTGCCCTGCTTCCTTACAGCCTGAAAGTTTATAACATCAGAAACATATTATTAATTTAAAGATGCATTTCATGGACCATATTCAATTCAGTTCAATTCCAGGATGGACCATTGTACAAAATGCCAGTGCTCCCAAGGGCTGGCTTCCTCCCTTTGCTTTTCTACACCCCCATTTGTTTTTTTCCACTACTTTTCCAGTGCAGTACTTTTCCTCTCTTCCATGTCTTTCTTCATTTTTTAGCAACAGCAGGGAAGGGGCTGCTTCAAAAGGACAAGAAGCTGAGGTCATCTGTTTACCCACAGGACAAGGAGGAGCCCAGGCTCAGCCAGCCGGTTCTCTTCCACACTGTTCTCCCAATGACTCTCAACCCTGCACCAGCAAGGAGAGGAAGCTGAGCTCGGCTTTCCTTCTGACTTATCTTTTTATTACTTCTTACCCTGCCAAGCTGCAGGACTCCCAGGTGTTCTAGACAACTCTCCTCCTCACCTGCAAGCCCATCAAGGTGACTGTTGTCACTCCCATTTCCCAGGAAAAAGGAGCAAAGAAAAAGATGATTTCACACAAGGTTTGCCCTAGCTTAGCTTGAAAACATACACACACACACACAAACACACACACACACACACACACACACAAATAATAATAATAATAATAATAATAATAATAATAATAATAATAAATGATGATGATGATGATATAAGACCAAAACCAGTGAACTGCAGGAGACCCTTGGGTTCTGAGACCTGCCTTTAACAAGCCCATGACCCTAGGCACAGTCTGGGGGTATCAGTTTCCTTGTCTATGAAATGAGAGTGTCAAATCTGACCCTGGGCACATTTTTTTTTTTTTTTTTTTTGGTACTGGGGATTAAACCCAGGGGCATTCTACCTCTGAGCTATACCCCCAGCCCTATTTTTATTCTTTATTTTGAAACAGGGTCTCACTAAGTTGCAAAGGGCCTCACTAAGTAGCTGAGGCTGGCCGTGAACCTGTGATCCCCCTCTCTGAGCTTCCCAAATACTGAGATTGTAAGCGTGCATCGTCACGCCCAGCTCTGGGCACATCTTTTGATTTTCAGATTCCTGTCTATGAAAGAAGAATGTCAGATCCAATTATCCCTTCCCGCTTCAGCACCTGAGCGTGTGTCGTCTGATGCGTGCACGCCTGCTCCATGGGGGCTGGGCTGCAGCTGACACCCAGCAACAGGAAGTGCTGCTCCAGAGGCTCTGGGAATGACTCAGAGAGTAATTCTGTTTTCCAGAGAGAACTAATAATTCATACGACTATGATTACCCACTGGTCAGGGCAGGCTTAGGTAATGTTCGCTGCTATTTATTCCCCCATTCCATGGTATTCTCTGAGGACATTGGAGGGAGGACCTGTACCCAACACTTGTCACTCATATGTTTAAAGGAATAGTGACTCAAAAATGAAATGGAGAGAAGAGAAAATATTACACACCCACACATGCCTTTTATATGAAAACCTATTACAAGAACATGTTAATGGTCGATGGAGCTGGAATTATTTCATGGCAAGGTTTCTTTGTTTAATAAAGAGCTGCCAAGATTCCTATCAATCATGTGTTTACAGTCCATCAGAGACTAAGCATGATGGAAAGAGAGATACAAATCTAAGGAACTAGGGATCAATGCTGACCAATCCAGCTCAAAACCAGAGAGAGCATGTGTTATTTAATGTGAAAATCGGATCTTCTATTTGCAAAAGTTTGCTTTACACACACCTTTTAGGACCAGTGTTTGTTGAACTAATGTGAGAGCATCTTTTTTGAGGCAGGAAGCCCAGAGACATGAATCTATACAGAAGGACAGGGATGCATACTGGTGAAAGGGGAAGGGAGAGAGAGGGGGAGATGGAGATGGAGGCAAACATGTAAGAGCGAGCATTGCTGCTCAGATAGGTATCACGGTCCAAATATTGACCTTTATATATATATACACTGGGGATTGAACTCAGGAGCATTCTACTTCTGAGCTACACCTTCAGCCCTTTTTATTCTTTTTTATTTTGAATATGGTCTTGCTGAGTTGCTGAGGGTCTCACTAAGTTGCTGAAGCTGGCCTCAAACCTGTGATCCTCCTGTCTCAGCATCCTGAGTATTTGGGATTACAGTTGTGTGCCACCATGCTTGGCTCTGTATTGACTTTTAAAACTAGGAAAGATGTTGATAATGGAGAGGATGATATTTGATGTGATTATTTGAGTTAAATAATTAAAAAAGAAGCCTCCTTTAAGTCATGTAGGGTATCAATAAAACATGAAATCAGTATGTCCAAAAGACATTTGCATTCCTATGCTTATTGCAGCATTATTCATAATAACCAAGAAATATAAACAACAGAGTATTCACCAACTGATGAATGCACAGAGAAAATGTGGTGCACAGATGCCATAAAAAAGAATGAAATCCTATCATTTGCAGCAACATGGATTAGACAGGAGATAATTTTGTAAAGTGAAACAAGCCAGGCACCAGAAAGACAAATACCACATGATCTCACTCATATGTAGAATATAAAAAATTTGAACTCATAGGAGTTGGAAGTAGAAGGGTGGCTGCCAGCCGGGCATGGTGGTGCACGCTTGTAATCCCAGCATTTGGGAGGCTGAGACCGGAGGATCTGGGTTCGTGGCCAGCCTCAGCTACCTATGAGGCACTCCGCAACTTAGTGAGACTTGGTTTCAAAATAAAGAATAAAAAAATAGGGCTGGGAGTACAGCTCAGAGGTAGAATGCCCCTGAGTTCAATCCCTAGTACTACAAAAAAAAAAAAAAAAGAAGAAGAAGAAGGGTGGCTAGCAGAGGCTGCAGGGAGAAGAAGGGTGTGTGGAAGTCTAGATGGGTACTAAGTTTAAACTAAGTTTGGGGGTGCTATTGCACAGTAAGGTGATTAATGTGAAGTTTGTTTCAAAAGGGAATTTGATTAGGATAATGTTTTCAGTCACTCATTGCTTATGGAATTACTGATGAGAAAAGTTGTACCAAAAAAAGAACTATGGATATTTTCTTTATTCAATATTTCTGTGTTCTTCCAAACACATTCAGTTAAAACAGCTCCTGTGAGCCGGGCGTGGTGGCGCATGCTTGTAATCCTAGCATTTGGGAGGCTGAGACCGGAGGATCCGGGTTCGTGGCCAGCCTCAGCTACCTAGTGAGGCACTCCGCAACTTAGTGAGACCCAGTTTCAAAATAAAGAATAAAAAATAGGGCTGGGGATATAGCTCGGAGGTAGAACGCCCCTGAGTTCAATCCCCAGTACCGGAAAAAAAAAAAAAAAAAAAAAAAAAAACAGCTCCTGTGTTTTAAAACTAGAAGAAATCGCTTACCAGAAGATTGTTTCAGCCAGGCCAGAGAGGAGGTAGACTGAGCCAGTTCTCTTGCCTCAGAAATGCCTGTGGGCTGACAGGGTTTCGTTCACTTTGGTTTCTAATTAGACATCGTGTAAAACTGGAGTCCCACTTAATAAAGCCAACCATAGTATTGCCTTCCAAAAGAAAACTAGAGAAAAAAAAGAGGAAGAGAAAGAAAGAAATCTATATGCCATCAGTTGAATCTGTTTATGTTTAAGCCCAAGTATTGAAATTAGTATTTTTTAAAAAGATCTATAGCACTTAATAAGAACATAGATGAATCAATATCCCTTTCGTGAATAATGCAAACTAATGAGTGTTCAGGGATGAAAGTAAATTTGCCAGAGAAAAAGAAATGAGCAAAGAATTACTCTGTGCATGTTGCCTCTCTTACATAAAAATAATTTTACAATGGATGTAATGGTAGGTATGTTAAAGTGATAGATTGTAGTTCTTTTTGCCACTTCATACATTTTCTATAATGATAGTTAATACTTTTATAGTAACTGCTACTACAAAAAAATTCAAAGAAAAGGGGGTAGCATTATATTTTGGAAGTCAATTAGTCCTACTAATATATCTCTTCTGGTACCCAGAAAACAGTCTCATAATCACTTAAAAAATCAGTTTTAATTTGGTAACCATCCACCTTTCTGAAAGAGAGAAGAATTACATTGTGTATTTCCCCCCTGTGCTAATCTAAAAATTGAAACAACCCTTTGAAATCACTAATGTAGCATTTAAATAAGTCTTCTATTGGTATTAATACTGGCAATAGGGAGGAATATATTAACTAGCAATTTTGTAGGTTACGAGTTTAGAAAGCACTGTCCCACTGTGGGTTTTGTGAAGTGGATTTCCATGCAGTCATCTTCCCGTGTAAACTTCCCAAGGCTGTCCCTAGGCCGGCAGCTCACATTGCTCAGCTGAGCGGGGCCACACACAGAAAGAACTATTTATACCAGGACTAAGCACTATTATAACAGGAAGGAATTACCACCCCTTCTGCTTAGGTATAAGGAGAAGCTTAAACAAGCCATTTTTATACTATAACCTTATATTTAGAGCCAGCAAAGAAAGCCCAGTCATTGAAATCCAACTTAGTAATTCTCTATTGAGAATGGCATTGTAGGGAAAACATCATGTTTAACTCTGTCAGTTGACATTTTCCATATGAAGGGGGCGTGTTTCCTTTTTGAATTTCAGCTACAGTCTTATTACCGAACCGCTCACATCTGCCATGGTGATCTGAAAATAAAACTGGCTATTTGCCCAGATACCTTGGCATACAAAACACAGAAAGTGAGCCGGGCATGGTAGTGAATACTTGTAATCCCAGCATTTGGGAGGCTGAGACTGGAGGATACGTGTTCGCGGCCAGCCTCAGCTACTTAGTGAGGCCCTCCCAACTTAGTGAGACCATGTTTCAAAATAAAGAATAAAAAATAGGGCTGGGGGTATAGCTCAGAGGTAGAATGCCCCTGAGTTCAATCCCCAGTACCAAAAAAAAAACAAAACAAAACAAAACAACAACAAAAAAAAACACCAAAAACAAAAAACAGCAAGTGAGAGGTAGGAAGGGGACTTAGAACTTGAAAATTGTACATCTGAAGGGGAGTTTGAGACACCAACCCCTTCCACTCTGCCCTTTAATTTCCAAGTTGAGAGTTCTAAGGTTCAGAGCAGACCTCCTGAACTGGGCTGAGGCAGCTTTCCATAGATTTCAAGCATAGGGTATGGGAGCACTGAGATGCCCCAGGGAACTTCTGTATTCCAGACAGACTCCTCTGCCCCCAGTGTGTATAACCCATCTCCCCCTAGATGGTTAGGACCAGTCAGCCCAGCAATGTAGCAACCCTTCTGTGCACTTTGATTCAGAAGCTCCAGCCTTTCTCAGGATCACATAACTATTCAGTGCAAAACACAGGACTAGAATTCAAGGCCCTTCCCTCTCAATAATAGCAATCATATTTGCTGGTGGCTACTATATGCCCACATTTTCTAAACACATTCTGGGAACCATCTCATTTAAAAATTTCTTACAGTCATACCTTGGAGGAAGTTACTATTCCTATGCCCCACTTCACAAATGGAGAATGTCAAATTGAGATGTGGGGAGCTCGTGTAATAAGGCTATGCAACTGTTCAGTGAGAGAGCTGGGATTTAAACAGAGGAAGTTGGATGCCAGATCTCCATTCTAATCCCTGCCACTACTTCCTTCCAGCCCATGTAATCTAATCTACACAGGCTCCAATTAACTGAGTGTGGGACCCTGACAGCAGGAACCTGGTCCCTTTCATCTCCTGCCCAGCACCGAGCACAGTGCTTGACACAGTCTCTTTTAGGAGTTTGGTGATTAGGATTAAACAAAATTGGGCAATTCCAATTGTATCATTCTTAAGGTCACTATGGAATTCCATGACTTAGGGACAGTTACACATGAAGGCTAATTGAAAAGTTTCTGGCCTGAACCCATGCTATGCTAAATAATAAAAAGGTTGGTTCAGGGGCTTGTTAGGGTCTGTTTCTTAGCCCTTTAATGTGCCTGGACTGTGCTAAGCACTGCCTATATATTATTTCACATAGTTGCTCACAACAACATTGCAATTGGTAGTTGCTATTATGCCCCCTAGTTTACATATAAGAAAATGAAAGCATAAAGAGATAGAGTAACCTGTCCAAGACCATAAAGCTAGTAGGGACACTCGCTCCAGGCATTTAGCACAGGTATATCTTGTTCCAAAGAATGCATATCACTGCTATAAATGTAAGATCTATGTTAACCCAACCAATTTAATTTTTTTATATACTAGGGATTGAATCCAGGGTCATTTTACCTCTGAACTACACTCCCAACCTTTTTGTGTGTGTATGTGTGAATACTTGGAAGTCTTTTTTTTTTAATTGGTGCATTGTAATCATACATCTTTGTTAGCTACAAGCTGGTAAAGGCATACATGCACACATCTCTCATTTAATCCTTCCTCAATTCCCGCCCCACTCCCTCATCCTTCCTCCTTCTCAAGTTCAGTTTAGTGATTGACTTTGATATGTTTGTGAAAGTACATCATGTGCATTAGGGTGTTCCCCCTCCACCATCGCCTTCAGTTAAGTCACCTTCTTTGCTCATCTAAGGTTTCTCCTTCTTTGTCTAGAGTCCCTCTTATGACCCACTTTCTCTCCAACTTCCGCATATTAGGGAGAGCATCCAATTAACATGTTTTCCAGTTCCATCCATTTCCCTGCAAATAACATGATTTTGTTCTTCTTTATGGCTGAGTAAAATTCCATTGTGTACATATCCCATAGTTTTGTAATCCATTCATCTGTTGATGGACATCTTGGCTGGTTCCATAGTTTGACAATTGTGAATTGTGCGGCTATAAACATAGATACACATGCATTGGTCTGATAGCTTGGTTTCAACTCTTTTGGGTAGATACTCAGAAGTGGTATTGCTGGATCATATGGTAAGTTCATTCCTATTCGTCTGAGGATCCTCCATACTGTTTTCAAAAGTGGTTGCACTAATCTGCAATCCCACCAACAGTGTATTAGAATTCCCACTTCTCCACACCCTTGCCAGCATTTGTTGTCTGTGTTTTTGATGATTGCCATTCTAATTGGGGTTAGGTGACATCTCAAAGTAGTTTTGATTTGCATCTCTCTGATTGCTAACAATGTTGAACATTTTCCTCATACATTTATTGGCCATTTGTATTTCTTTTTTGGGAAGTGTCTATTTAGATCCTTTGCCCATTTTTGATTAGGTTATTTGTTTTCTTAGCTGTGAGTTTCGTGAGTTCTCTGTATATTCTAGATATTAGTTCTCTATCAGAGGAGTAGCTGGCAAAAATTCTCTCCCATTCTGTTGGCTCTCTGTTGAGGTTCTTGATAGTTTCCTTTGCTGCACAGAGCTCTTCAGTTTAATGCAATCCCATGAATTGATCTTCTTTTGAGTTGCTTATGCCTTTGGGGTCTTGTTGAGAAAGTTTTTACCTGTGCCTATGTGTTGAAGTGTTGGGCCTATGCCCTCTTCAAGTAGCTGCAACAGGGTCTCGCTAAGTTGCTAAGGCTGACCTCAAGCCTACAATTCTCCTATCTCAGCCTCGCAAGTACTCGATTACAAGTATGCACCACTTCGCCATTTGATAACAATTCATGTCCCTATCCCATTCTAGCTGCTCAGAATAACCCTGGTTACCTAGGAAGAAGATATCAAGGCAAAGCCAACTCAGAGGTAACCCAGAACATGGTCTGCCTTTCCTCTGAGGTTCAACCCATCAAGGAGCTAGGCAACACCTAGGCATCAAACACATACCTTACTTATAACTGTCCCCAGTCCTCAGCCATACTCACCTTCTCTGCTGGGCCAGCTCTGCCTCTGTAGCCTGCATCTCCCCACCCTGCTCCTGGAAGACTCAGGCTCAGCTGGCAGCAGAGCTGTCCAGCACTATGCAGTTTCTAGGAAAATGAACTCCATACTGTGAAGGATGACCTTACTGGTTTACTGGTGGACTCCCAGAATATATCCCATTAGGAAGTCATGGATGGGACCAACTGGTCCATCCTCCCCGCCCCCGTTAACACAGAAATACAGTCAGAAGAACTGTGCCATGGTCCATCTGGAACCACTTGGAAGAGCAGATAGTGAAAACCCACAAGAAGCTTGATCACTATTCCCTCTGATCAGGACTCTGAGATGAGTGTAAGACAGGGGAACTCCACAGGGGCCAAAAGGCCTCATGAAAATTACTTTTCAATGAGTTGCACACTTATTCATTTATTATTACTTTTGTTACAAAAGTCATGGTGGGGCCAGGGTAGGCTATTTCAGAGGCAGAATGTAGATCTTGAAAAAATTCACCTGAAAAAAACAATGAATTATCTATGTGTCTATCTGTCTGTGGCAGGGAAAATCAGTACCTAGTTCCTCTAGATTTTCTGGGGAATGTCTATGAAGGTTTGTGTCTATTTGACTACACATGTACAAAATAGGCTTATACAGAAACTGGCCATTCACTACAACTGATGTTGAAAAAGGATTAATGCCCTCCTGGAAGAACAGCCCTGGTGCAGCCAACTTTTTCTGTGGTCATCCAGGGCACATGATGCATACGTGATTTACTGTAATGTGCATTACTATAGAGGCTGTGATCATTGAAACCTTCCTCTTATGAGGAGCCCTACGTACAATAGCCCATTTAGTCCTTCTACCAACCCTGAAAGTAGGCACAATTAATGCTATTTACAGAGAAAGAGCTGAAACCCAGCAAGGCTGAGGTACTTGCCCAAGTTCATTTGGGAAATTGAAGCCAAGGCTAAGGGAATGTGAACCCCATCGATGTCTAACCTCAACATCTTGCCTCCGGACCAGATTCAAGTCTAATATGGGCTGCCAGTAATCCTAAGCCCCATGAGAAATTAGTTACTCAAATAAGAAATGTTCTGTGGTCACAATTATTTGTGGATATCATATCTTAAATACATATTAGCTAAAGTCTGAAGTTACAAAAGCCAGAGGATATCACTTCTAAAAGTGATAGAAGGTAAGGCCCAGGGAAGTAAACTGTCTTAATTCAACCACTGTGGTAGAATTTTGTGCCAGTTTACACAGTGTGGACATAGATTTAATAGGGTAGATAAGATAAAAATGCCAACTACTAAAACAACAGGCAGAAGAGTTCTAAGGTGTGATCTCTAGAAAACTCTTCTAAGCAGACACCAAAAAGGGCATCAAAGGTTTTTGTGCAAATAAGTTTATTTTAACTTTTTTTTTCCCCGGTACTGGGGATTGAACTCAGTGGAATTCTAACTCCGAGCTATACCCCCAGCCCTATTTTTTTTTATTCTTTATTTTTTTGAAACAGGGTCTCACTAAGTTGTGGAGTGCCTCACTAGGTCGCTGAGGCTGACCGCGAACCCAGATCCTCTGGTCTCAGTTTCCCAAATGCTGGGATTACAAGCCTGCACCACCATGCCCGACTTAACATTTTTTTAAGAATGGAAATTTGATAGAAGCCCAAATGTCTAATAATACCAACAACAGATAAATGATTGTTTATGGTATAACATCATCAACAATGATCAATTATGGCACAACTATATAATGGAACATTTAACATAACATTTATGCAACATAAATCATATTTAACAAGGATACGTTAATGATCTGAGCAAATGTTCATGATATAGTGGTAAGCAAATGCAATATGCAGAATGTAATATTGTAGCTACAGTTTGAGCATAAGTTTGGACCATTTTGCATCAAAATGTTAACAGTGACAGTTTTTTACATTGGACAATGGGTGATTATTACTTCCTTCTTTACATTCCCTGTATTTTCCAAGCCATCAACAATGAGCATCATGACTAACAATTAGTTAAATGAGCAATATTGTTTTCAAAGTACTTGGAAACCTCTTTGGAGATTACTTTGCACTAGGGCTGTCTTCAAGTAAGGGAATATAGGCTGGGAAGGTAAGCTGGGGAAAACAATCTGCTAAGGGTGTGAATGTCATTCTTTCTGCATCAGGGCATTGTTGCAAAGAGGTAGTAAGCACGGCTGGGCTTTAGGAGGAGCATCTGCTATGGGGCAGCAGATGGGTAGGAAGGGACTGAATGCACAGGACAATTAGGCTGTGCCTTGGTCAGGGCAGCTGGTGGCTCATGAAGGACACAGGTGAGAGCTATGAGAAGAGGAGAGGAGAGTTTTGTGCCGCATTGTAAAGCCTACTGCTGGCTACCTGTGGAGATAAGGAGAAGCCTCCCAGCGGGAGAAGGAAATGCTGAACATCAGTTGCAGCATGCTGTCAAATGGCCCCTTGGACTTTGGACTAAATAAATGAAACATAGACATAGAGGAAGGAAATGTTGAATTAATAAAGCATTTCTCCTTAGCTTAACAAGCCAGGAGCCACCATCTGACTCATGGTCTATCTCATTCTGGTCTTCTGAATTGCATTACTGAGGTCATGGCTGTGCCATGGAAGATGTAATGGAATAAACGCTCTAATCACTCCTCCTCACCATGCCCAACACAGTCCCTGGACAGAGGACTGAAAAACTTCTCTCTGTGTTGCTTCTTTTCCCCTCTTCTTGCTATTGCTTTGTATTTTCTTTTTCAGCTCTACAATTTGCAGTTTTCCCCTAACAACTGATTCTCAGAGTCACAACAAGGAAGAGTGAAACATACTGGAGAAAAACAAAATTACTACAAGCATGTACCCCAAAATATTCATGGTGCCATTCAGCATTCATGCAGAGGAATTCATGCTGGTGGAGATGGTTTTTTATTTAGCCATGTTTCTTAAGATTTTTCAAGTTAATAGTGATTAATTTTGGAAAGAAAAAAGTCATTTAAAAATGTCAAAATATGCCCCCCAAAAAAGTTTTTTCACAGTGGTTGGGCACCAGAGCGGTAGTAGGAAGATCAGTCATTAGGCAATAAAGGGAAATAATAGATAAATTATTCTACTTTAACATAAAAAATTTGCACTGTGGATGAAATCATCAAGAAAGTGAAAAGACAAACCACAAAATGAAAGAAAATACTTGCAAATCATATATCTGAGAAGAATCTAGTATCCAGAATATATAATGTACTCTTACTGCCAGGAGTAAGAAGGAGGGGCTAATGAGTATAGTTTTCCTTTGGGGATGATAAATACTTCTGAAATAAGATCATTGAGATGGTCACACAACTCTGGGAATATACTATAAAACACTAAATTTACAATCAGGGAGATGTAAATCAGGGAGATTCCATCTAACCTCAATCAAAATAGCATTCATCAAGAAGTAAAAAAAAAAAACAATAAATGCTGGTGAGGACGTAGGGAAATGGAACTCTTCTACACTGTTGATGGGATTTCAAATTAGTTCAATTGCTATGGCCATCAGTGTGGAGATACCTCAGAAAATTGGGAACAGATCCACTGTATGATCCAGCTATACCACTCCCGGGTATCTTTCCAAAGGGACTGAAATCAGAATGTTATAGTAATACATGCATATTCATGTTTATAGCAGCACAATTCACAATAGCCAAATTATGGAGCCAACTCAGGTGTCCATCAACAGATGAATGGATTACAAAATTATGGGAAATATACACAATGGAATTTTACTCAGCAATAAAGAAAAATAAAATTATGTCATTTGCAGGAAAATGGAGGACCTGGAGAACATTATGTTAAGTGAAATTAGCCAGTCACAGAAAGTGAATGGTCATATGTTTTCTCTCATATGCAGAAGCTAGAGAGTAATTGGGATATAAGAGGGACTTTAAATAATGGAAGAGAAACCCCAGTGGAGTGAGGGAGATGGTCTGGGAGTGGGAGCGGAGAAGGAGAATTAATGAAGGAAACACTTCCATAGACATTATGTAAATATGTGAGAATATAAATGCCAATCTCAATATCATGTTTGGGGAGGGAAAGGCCCACCAAGTGCCGTGTGTATGTATGTTATGATCACTATGAATTGCATTATGATGTGAGACTGTAAGACTATAATAAACCAATAAAAGCATAAAAATAAATAAATGAAAAAACTAACATACAAATCAAAGAAAAACAGTATTAGGTTTAGTTTGGAAGTTTACCAAAATCGCTTATCATTTCAGAAAATTGCTTCACCCATGCCCTTGCCAGTCCTATTTGTTACACCTGTAATGGTTTGGATCTGGAATGTCCCCCTACCCTGCACAGAAACAAGGTAGCCATGTTTAAAGAGAACTTGGTTGCCAATGAGGGGTCCCTGGGGCTGTAGTCTTGGGGATTACATATTGGTCCTCCTTCCCCGCTACTCTCTTGCTTCTGGCCTCTATGATGTGAGAGCAAAGGCTTGTGCTCCCCCTTCCTCTGCTTCACTGCCATGCCCTGATATCCTCAGTCCCCAACCTCACATGGACTGAACCCAAAAATCTCCAAGGAAACCATGAGCAAATCAATTATTCTTCCTCTAAGTTTGTATCATCAGGTCCTTTCGATTATAGCAGTGAGAATGCTAAGAATATATATACTTTTGTTGGTGTGTATATATATATTTTTTATTGATGCATTGTAATTATACATCATAATAAGGTTCAAGGTGATAAAAACATATATGCGCACAGCATTTTATGTGTCTTCCTCCACATCCCACCCCGCTCCCTGCCCCTTCCCCGTATGTTAATGAGGTTGGTAATGATCCCTTCATGTATGGACATAGTATTTTTGAACCATTTCCTTCATTAATTCTTTTTCCCCTCCCCCCTCCCTCCCCCAATCTTGGCCCTTCAATTATTCTACTGGTCTCTATCTGAAGTCCCTTTTATTTCCTATTTTCTCTCTAACTTCCATATATGAGAGACCCTTGACTTTCTGTGACTGGATGAATTCACTTAGTATAATATTCTCTAGTCCATCCATTTTCCTGCAGATGACATTATTTTGTTCTTTATGGCTGAGTAAAACTCCATTGTGTGTCCATGCCACATTTTAGTTATCCACTTATCTGCTCATGGACACCTAGATTGGTTGCCTAATTTGGCTCTTGTGAATTGTGCCGCTATAAACATAGATACACATGTATCACTATAGTATTCTGATTTTAAGTCTTTTGGAAAGATACCAAGGAGTCACTCAGTGCAACTGCAAATTAGTACAACCACTATGGAAATCGTTGTGGAAGCTCCTTAAAAGGCTAAGAATGGAGCCAGCAGTATCTGAATTACCAATACCCCACAGCTTAATCATTTGTGGCTTTTGAGATCACAGTGACTCGAAACATAGATGCAAGTTTAAGCACTTCATTATATTGTTCCTGAGCATTTAGAGCTTGAAGAGCATTTTTATTATAAATTAATTGCCCTCAAGTTCTTCTTGGTGTTATAGTGAGTGCATGATATTGATTTTCCTTAAATAATGGTGTGGGTTCATTCTATTATCTATGCATTTCACTTCAGGGTGGGGATGGATGTAATGCCCCATCACATTTGTAATGCAGTGGGTGCATTACAAATTAAAAGGGTGACATTGGGGCTCATAGAATTGAGGGCCACTGGCCTATTTTCAGATCAGCCCTTCATTATGCACACACACAGTCAGAATCACCCTTTAATTATAGGCCAAGGTCTTTGTCCTTTCCCTCCTGCACATAAAGTTGCAGACAGGTAAAGCCACAGCTTCCAGTAGTTCCCCAGACTAAAGCTTTCATCCATCTAGCCTCTACCCTGGGAGCCATCAAGATTCCTTGTAGAGAGCTAAAGTTGCTTTCTAGTTGTTGCTCCCGTGCTTCCATGGGCTTGAGGGAAGGTGGTTTTTAGCTGATCACTCCAGGTGCATTTTCTCCATTGCTCATATTTAAAAAGTAAAATGTGACTGGGCATGGAGGTGCACACCTGTAATCCCAGTACCTGGGAGACTGAGACAGGAGGATTACAGTCGAGGCCAGCCTCAACAACTTAATGAGGCCCTGTTTCAAAATAAAAAGGGCAGGAGGTGTATCTCAAAGGCAGAATGCCCTGGGTTCAACTCCCAGCATGCCCAAAAAATAAAATGTGAAAGTGACCAGGGGAACTAAAGAATGCAATCTTCATGTCTTTGTTTAAGCTAAGCACTTCTCCCAGGATGGGGAGAGCTGTTAGCATTTTTAATTTCTGAGATCATAACAAGCATCACATTGGGGCATTTCAACAAATCTCCTCAACTTGGACTCAGTACAAGAGCTGTAGACGAGCAGCCTGAAGTGGCACAGAGAGGGCTGGTGTGCTGCTCGGAGGGCAAGTGTTTGAGTCTGGATTCACTGTGTCATCACTCATGAGTCACTGTCTCTCTAAACCTCTCTTCATCTATAATGCTTCTGCCTCCTGTCTTACAGACTTATGATAACTGAGTGTGAAAAGACTTACATGATGCTTTTTAAGATATGTCTATTCATTGCTTCACTCCTGTGTGCTGAGTGCCACCTATTTGCCTGCAGGCCCTGGCTTGGCACTAGGGACACTACGGTGCCCAAGACAGACACAGCTCTGCCCTCATGGGATTCAGAGATTAAAAGAGACACAGACACTAAAGAATAATGACACAATTAGCCTAATACATGAAGTGCTTCCAAGGAAAAGTACAGGGTGCTACAAACATTTATAGTGTGGGACAACACAAAACTCACTTGTAGGTCTCAAAGGAGGCCTGGAAGGCCAGTAGAAACCAAGTAGCCAGACACCACAAGGATCTAGTTTTCTTTAAAATACTGATTCTTGAGCTAGGTATGGTGGTGTGTGCCTGCAACCCCAGTACTTGGGAGGCTGAGACAGGAGGACCACAGGGTTGAGGCCAGCCTCAGCAACTTAGACCCTGTTTCAAAAAATAAAAAGAGCTGGGGGTATAGCTCAGAGGCAGAATACCCCTGGGCTCAATCCCCTGTACCAGAAAATAAAATCTACAAGAAAAGCAAAAAAACTATTCTTAGATCCCAGGCCCAGAGATATGGGTTCAAAAGCTCCATTGAAGTATCTGAGGAACTGTGTTTATGCCTTTTTTTCCCAGAATTCCTAGGTACTGCCAGATATGGGAATACGTGAGCTGGGCAAAGCATGGGGGAAGAGTGAAGCAGGCAGTGGGAACAGCAGCAAAGGCCCAGAGGCAAGACAGAGCCTTCCTGCAGATGCTGACCACTTGCACAGGCAAAGGCATCTTCAGGAAGCATCTTAGAAATGCAGGATGTCAGGCTCCATCCTAGACCTACGGAGGCAGAAAGTGCATTTTAACAGTATGTCCCGGTGATTGTTTATGCACATAAAATACCCAGAAGCACTGGAGAGGAGGACTGAAAGCTCCTTAAAGAACTCTCGCTTATAGGCCGTGGTATCCTTAGCACTCAGCATATATTTGGCACTTAATAAAGTCAGCTTGAATCGAGTTGTATAAACACAATTTTTTTTTATTTTATGGTAACTGTCAAATTCAGAGACTGTTGAGATTGATGAAAAATCAATCCCTCTTCATAGGGAAATGGGCACAGGCATATTATACTCAGCATGGTGCAGAGTGGGGCAATCTTTTGAGAGGGCAATCTGGCAAAAGACACCAGACCTAAAAGATGCATGCCCATTAATCTGGTTACTACACTTCTAGGAACTTATCCTAAGGAATTCTATGTCTGTGAAATATATGTTCATGGTAGCACTGTTTATAAGAGCAAAGTAATGGGAATAGCTTCAATTTCCACCAAAAGAAGATTGTTGTTATACTTACAATGGGAAACTCTGTAGCTCTTTAAGATGATGTAAATGCACATAGCCTGTCTTGGATATGTGATATCTCTGTTATTTATTTATTTATTTTTGGTACTGGGGATTGAACTCAGAGGCATTCTACCTCTGAGTGATACTGCCAGCTCTTTTTAGTTTTTATTTTGGAACATGGTCTCCCTAAGTTACCATGGTCTGGCCTTAAACCTGAAATCCTGCTGTCTCAACCTCCCAAGTACTAGGACTACAGGCATGCACCACCCAGCTATCACTGATATATTAAGTGAAAAAAAAGGGGAAGTCATCAAATAATATCTCAATATTGTAATAGATAAAATGTTCTAAAATGTCAAGCACCAAAATATTAGCATTTCTTTTTTTTTTTTTTTTTTTTTTTTTTTTTTTTTTTTTTTTGCAGTACTGGGGATTGAACTCAGGGACATTCTACCTCCGAGCTATACCCCCAGCCCTATTTTTTATTCTTTATTTTGAAACAGGGTCTCACTAAGTTGTGGAGTGCCTCACTAGGTAGTTGAGGCTGGCCGCGAACCTGGATCCTCCAGTCTCAGCCTCCCAAATAATGGGATTACAAGCGTGCGCCACCACGCCCAGCAGCATTTTTTATCTTTAATGAAAGGTTATACTTAGTTTTAACTTTCTTTTTTAGATCTTTCTAAATTGTCTAAAATTATTTACA
Source organism: Graphiurus murinus (assembly GCA_004027655.1). NCBI lineage: Eukaryota > Metazoa > Chordata > Mammalia > Rodentia > Gliridae > Graphiurus > Graphiurus murinus. Next base: position 105,341 of record PVLC010001236.1, on the reverse strand, counting down.
ATTGACATATATCATTGTTTATGGGAGATGGAAAATATCTTCATGTTCATAAAATAAGACAAAAGCTTTTGCTTCAGGAAGTGGAACCTCCTCTGGCTCATAGAATCAGGAGGAGGAGGAGGAGAACAAGGACAATGATGATGACGATGACGACAAGGGGGTACGTGGCAACGGGGGGCTCTGTCCAGTCATCTCAGCCCTAGCTGCACACTGGAATCACCTGGGGAGGCTTCTGGCTTTATTCATGCCAGTTTCCCACTCAGACCAATTAAAGAGGAATCTCTTGGGATGAAGGCTGGAGGCTATTATTTTTTTAAAGCTCTCCAGGTGATTCTAATGTGGACCAGGGCTGTGAAGTCCCGCAAGGCTGGTTCAACCAACTAAAGAGATTTGTCCTTGCTGCCTGTGATATTGTTAACGATGCTGCAGCTCTCACCAACAATTCCAAGTCCAGCCTGTAGGGAGAAAACAATGAGTGGAGTGACAGACTGACCCCAAAACCTTCTAAAGCCAGCTTCCCTCTGTGAGAAGGCCTGGGCCCCACCCCTCCTCAGATTTTAGAGGCAGAAGGGAACAGGAATGGATTGACTTCTCAGTGTTCCCAGAGGTGGCTTACGAGCAGCAGAACTTCTGTTTAAAAGTAAAATGCTAAAGCCAGGCTTGGTGGCACACTCCTGTCATCCCAATACTTGGAAGGCTGAGACAGGAGGATGGCAGAGTCCAGGCCAACCTTAGCAACTGAGCAAGGACACCAGCAACTTTGTAGGACCCTGTTTCAAAATAGAAGATAAAATAGGGCTGGTGGCATAGCTCAGAGGTAGAATCCCCAGTAACACACACACACACACACACACACACACACACACACACACACACACACACACACACACAAAGTGCAATACTAGATTTCCTATCTTGATAAATTATAAGATGTCTTCTTATCCCTCTCTCCTTCTGTGTTTATGCCACAATGAGAACTGGTCCCTCTAAATGAGTCACTGGAAATGGAAATTGAACATAATTGATATCTAGGTTCTGGATTTTTGAAGTCCCAGTACATTGGCTATACCGACAGAGGCAATCTTCCTTTGAGACCCACCCAATGCAGGACATGTCCCAGGGAATTGGAGGTGTCCCAGAGATCCACACACAAATGCCCTTTCTCCTCATCTTTTCGCTGTCCTCTGCCAGAGTCTTCCTTGGTCACTCTCTCCGGCTGCTTTCCAACTGGCTCCGCTTTCCAGGTCACTGGAAATATTGGCATGCTCCTGGCCACCAGGTAACATTAGATTCTGCCTGTTCTGTCTGGGAGCTGGGTGAGTGTATCCAGATAAGACAGTAATTGCATTTTGTGATTAGATGGGCAGGCTGCTATCTATCTGACAACATAACCGAATTTCTTCTTTTCTAATGCCATGAAGGATTTCCTGGGTGCTTTAAGTCCGGATGTACCAGTATTTGAATTTGGATTTTGTTGTTGTTGTTAAGCAGAGTTCTGTTTTCTCTGTTTATACCCTGTGGTTAAAGCAAGGTTTCCTACGAAGGTAAATTCTAAGTCACTAAAGGAAAGGAGAGGAAGGCTGCTCAATTAAATGTTAACAGTCATTAAGATGCTCCTGGGTACAAGACACTTGCCTGGCTCACCGTAGGGTACCATGAAGTTTGTTTATTCAAATTATTGCTTGGGAAAAGGTGACAGTTTCCCAAATCATAATGACAGTATATTTTTTCCTAGAATAATAATATTAACTAATGTGAACCTAATTGAAAGAAGCTTTCTTCACAGAAGAGGTAGTGAACCTTCAAATTAAATAGGCAAAGCCTGGAGGGGTGGTGCACACCTGTAATCCCAGTACTTGGAAGGCTAAGCAGGAAGATCACTGGTTCTAGGCAAGCCTCAGCAACTTAGTGAGACCCTGTTTCAAAATTTAAAATAAATTAATACATAAATAAGACTTGGGGTGTAGCTGAGACATGGAATACCCCTGGGTTCGCACAAAAAACATATTTTTAACAGCCAAATCCAAATTCAAGGTGGAAAGAACTTTAGTACTTTTAGCCAAAGGCTGTTTTGTTTATATGACATATACTTATTACCAGTGAAGGAAGAATTGGGGCAGGGTGGAGGGAAAAATAACCAAGAAGAAAAATACAGCAAAAAACAAAAAGTAGTTTAAGACAGATGTGGTGGAGCACACCTGTAATCCCAGTATTTGAGAGGCAGAGACAAAAGGATCACAGGTTTGAGGTCAGCCTTAGCAACTTAGTGAGACCCTGTTTCAAAATAAAAAATAGAGGTGTAGTTCAGAAGTAGACCACCCCTGGGACTCAATCCCCAGTACTACTTAAAAAAAAAAAGAATAGTTTGGGGTAAGCCCTCATGTTGCTGAGATGAGTATACCACTTGATATCACCTTGAGCTGTTCCAATTTGGCCATCCCTCAGCATCCACACATGTAGCATGCTGTTCCATCCGGAAGGGCTGTTCTACTGTTACTATGTTAATAATAGAGGAAGGGAAAAAGAGACTATTGGATAAGGGCAAAGGAGGAAAGATATGCTTTCAGCAACTCTTTGGAAAGAGAATGGATTACACGGGGCATGGGGTGGGGCATTGCTGATGGTCAAAGCAGGTGGCCCTAGAGACTGCAGCCTGGTTCTTCTGCATTCCAGCTTCAGAATCAATTCTCCAGCTGCCCTGATGCTCAGTGTCCTCTTCTCAAGAATACCACCACTGTACACCTGTCATCCCAGGTCTTAGGAGGCTGAAACAGGAGGATCACAAGTTCTAGGCCAGCCTCACCAACTTAATCAGACTCAGAAACAGAAAGGAAGACAGCATGGCTGATTTATGAGGGAGGAATTGAACTCAGAAATGAAGTAGACACCAGATTGTATAGGGCCCTGGAGGCCACTGGAAGGACTTTAGATTTCATTTTGTTTGCAGGACAAAACCAAGAGATCTTAGCCCTCAAGTATTTAACATTCTGCACAGAGCAATTTAAGAATATCTGTTGAGTTGAAGTTTCCATAGGAAATCAGAAAAGAGGAGGCTCAAGTGCTTAACATACATTTAATGTCAGATGGGATATGAGCTGAGTCCCAAGCAACATGAACATGTGGCTAGCTTCAGAGAAAAAGGTGAGATAAACAAGAAGAGAAGGCTAAGAAGGGGGAGGTATTCTGGTTAGTAGGAAGACCTGCTGGTATCACAGGGGATGGCCATGTCATGCCTGACTCCCCAGCCAGATAGAGAGCTCCTGGAGGAGAGAGCCATCTTTTCCCTCTATTTATCTCTGCTTCTTGGACTTACAGTGCCAGATATTTACCAAGTGCTCCATAAACATTATAGAAAGCCACTGAGCCCATTAAGGTAAATGGTGTGTACTGAGAACAGTACAAGCCAAGAGCAGAGTGAGGCTGCGTGTGCTGGAGTCAGACCGTAGAGAACTGAAACTTCCTGGAGCACATACAATAACCTACGTCAACAACACTAAGATTCTATGTGTCTGTTTATTGTTATGTCACGGAAAATGGCTATTCTTAAAACTTGAAGAATTGGTCTCACTGAAATTATCTGGCCTCAAGTGAAAACTCTTTAGCATACTGGAAATTTCCTTTGGGAGCAGTGGAAAGAATCTCAAAGAAACAGGTGGTCAGCCTCTCGAATTTCTGAATCCAAAGTACAAAAGGGGCCTGGGGCTAGGTTAAGACATAGTGAATAGAGGAAACACAAGCAGATTCTAATATGAGCTCCAAACTTAGAGGCACAAAGTCAGTCATCCACACTGCAGCCATTGCTTTGGGAGAGCTACTCCTATGGGCAACGTATTGAGCATATCCAGATGAGTAGCTGCAGGAATGCATCCACTCAAGGAGCTTCCTGAGCAACCCTCAGGAAGCCAGCAGCTAATGATGTGAACAAAGGCACTTAGGAAACTCCTGCTACAGTTGTGCTTCTCCACATTAGGATGAGGAAATTCACTCAGAGGCTAAGTCACTAGGAAGAGTTTGAGGAACATTAGGTCACTTTTCTCTCTTCCCTCACCTCCTACGAGGAAGAAAATATATTTAAAAGGAACATCACCACATAGACAACTGGGCAAATGACTAGTCTTGCCTGGAAATCATCCCACGCCTGGCATGAGATTAATATCACACAAAGAAGATTCTCTGTTCACTCTCTTAAATATGGAGCAGATGGGAAAGGGCTGGCTTGTCAGTCAGGAGACCTGCCAGACCCTGGCATGTGGCCTTGGATAAGTCACTTTGGTGCTCAGGTTCCAGAGCTGCCACTCTGAAAGCAGCTGGGCCAGTGACTATACCGTGGATATTTCTGAGAGACATGGACATTTCTGAGGTAGATGTAGTTGGGGTTTGATTTTTGCTTTGTAGAGTATATACAGAGAACAGCTGAGCCAATTTTGGGGTTTTTTTTTTTAGGAAAAGAATAAGTGAGGAGAGGTGACAGTTTGCCACAAAGTGCTGAAATATGAAGAGACATATGTCTAGGATGAGAATCATTATTAGAAAGTGTAGGCTGCATAATTTCCCCCCAGAAATGCCCATGTCCTAATCTTTGAAACTTGTGACTATGTCACCTTATGTGATAAAGGGACTTTGCAGGGGTGATTGAGTTAGGAATCTTGAGATGAGACTATTCTGGATTAATGGTGGATCTGATATCATTACAAGGTTCTTATAAGAAAGAGGCAGGAGCCTGGCATGGTGTCACACACCTGTAATCCCAGTACTTGGCAGGCTGAGACAGAAGGATCATAGGTTCAAGGCCAACTTCAGCAACTTAGTGAAACTCTCAGCAATTAAGCAAGACCCTGTCTGTTTCAAAATAAAGAATAAAATAGGGCTGGAGTGTGACTCAGAGTAGAATGCTCCTGAGTTCAATCCCTAGTACCACAGAAAGATGGAAAGAAGGGAGGGAGAGAGAGAGGGAGGGAAGGAGGGAGAGAGGGAGGGAGGGAGGGAGATGCCATGCTATTCTGCTGGCTTTGAAGATAAAAGAAAGGACCACACAGGTTGTCCCCCACAGCCTCCTGAAGGTACATAGGCCTGCAGACTCAGAACTGTTAAACAAGTTTATGTTGTTTTAGGCCAGTAAGTATGTGACTATTCGTCCCAGCAGTCAAAGGGACCTGACACAGGAGGGAGTTCTGTGTGACTCTACTTTGTCATCTCTTGATTTTGTCAGGAAGCTTTGGGTAAAGTCTACCTTCCTTCAGTATCTCAGGAGTCCAGTTGGTGTTTCTGTCCTGGATGTGAAGACATGCTGAGAAGGCGTGCTGCCCAAGTGGGTGTAGATTGGTTTCTGGCAGCTCAGCAATATTGAGATGACACATGGCGGCGAAGGTGCCAAGCCAGGTGATCTCTATCACAAACACCCTCCAATCTCATTATCTCAGAATGGCCTCTAAAATCACATTTAGGGTGAAATCAGAATTTTGTGCAGAAAGCCACCTTAGGCATCACCTCTGACTGCGTTTTACAACTTGTAGTGTTGCAATGAAAACAAGTCATTTTTATAATCTACGAAGAGGAAAAAGTTACCACCTTCTGTGGAACAAACATTCATCTATCAGCTTAAGACCAAATAATAACAACAGAGGAAATTCATAAATGAACTCCTTGAATGGGAGCATCACCACTTATTAAAACATACATGGTTAGAATAATCAATCAATAAACAGATTTTCTATGATTTTTTTTTATTTTGCCACATTTATTAATTAAGCAGGGAAGGAATTTTATTTAAAGTTTTAAAATTTATGTCACCTGATTTTCAGTTTTCTACCTCTGTCTGGTAATGTCCAGTTTTTAAAACATTGGAGATCTTAAATCTTAAACATGTCAGCTGTTTAGTTGATTGATTTTCACATATACTTCTAAAAGAGATACAGTATAAGATTTATTCATTTGGATTAGATTTATTAATCTAGTCAATTAGTCTTGACATCTTAGGAAGAGATGATTGTTTTTTAAATAATGGATAAACTTGTGCTGGTGTTTTGGATCTGTGCTGCCCTGGTGCTAATGTCTACTGTTTTATATTTACAAACATAGCCGCTACCCAGAGGCAAGTATTCATTTAGTCTTTGTGGATTGTTGACCCTTTTGAGATTGCAACATGTACACTCTTAAATCAGTGTGCGTAGACCTTCAAGTATCTAAGTTATTTCTGAACATGTTTAGAAAACGTCTTGATTCCAAGCAATATATTATAGAAGTCACCTTCTATTAAAAAACACTTGGAGAAAAAGAAAGAAAGCTATTATCATGATTTTCTAAATTGGAAAACAGAGCCCTTAGCATGCTGTGGCGTACTCAAGCCTCACCCGTACCTTGTCCCATGGGGTGGAGATAAACCTGCTATCTGCAGCCCTGTGCTACTCATAGGGCAGGACACTCTGTTCTCACAACATTCACTTTAAAAATCTGTATGTGACTGGGTGCTGTGATGCATGCCTGTAATCCCAGTCCTTGGGAGGCTGAGACAGGAGGATCGCAGGTTCAAGGTGAGAGTGTGGTAACTTAGTGAGACCCTGTTTCAAAATAAAAAAAAAATTAAAAGGGCGAGGGGTTTGGCCCAGAGGTAAAACACCCCTGGGTTCAATCCCCAGGACCACCCCCAAACACACACTCACACACACATATCTGCATGTGTTTTAGAAATGACCTAAGGGTGTGCTCATCCCCTTTCCCAATAACTTTTGGATGCAAAACCCCCTAGTAATTGGAATGCTTGGGAAATGTTCTAGTTAATTAGCTTTCCTGGCTAACCTAATGTTAACCAGAAAAAATTTTTTGTCATATCAGTCTTTCAAAATTCAAAGGTTTTCTAAATGTAATTCTATCTCCTACTTGATAGGAGAGACCTTGAAAGTCTTGGCCTACTTTCCTTAATCACCAATCTTTTCCTGTTTCTAAGCCTTCATTTGGGACATTGGTTACAGTTTTAATGCCTCCACTGATAGGCTGCTTTATAGTCCAAACTGCAGTCATAAACATAATCTCATTTTTTTAGGTAACTATTACAGGTTGAGTATACCTAATCTGAAAATCCCAAAGCTGAAATGCTACAAACTCTGAAACTTTTTGAACCATAAAAGGGTGTTGAGCCGGGCGTGGTGGCACACGCTTGTAATCCCAGCATTTCGGGAGGCTGAGACCAGAGGATCCGGGTTCACGGCCAGCCTCAGCTACCTAGTGAGGCACTCTGCAGCTTGGTGAGACTCGGTTTCAAAAATAAAGAATAAAAAATAGGGCTGGGGGTGTAGCTCGGAGGTAGAATGCCCCTGAGTTCAATCCCCAGTACCGCAAAAAAAAAAAGGGTGTTGGTACATCAAACTAAAAAGCTTCTGCAAGCCTGGAGTGGTGGTGCACACCTGTAATCCCAGTACTTGGGAGGCTGAGACAGGAGGATCACAAGGTTAAAGCCAGCCTCCACAACTTAGTGAGACCCTAAGAAACTTAGTGAGACCTCGTTTCAAAATAAAAAGGGTTGGGGGTATAGCTCAGTAGAATGTCCCTGGATTCAATCCCTGGTACAGAAAGAGGAGAGAGAGAAGGAGAGAGGATGTATAAGCTTGGGAAAGGTAACCATGAAAGTCCCAGGTAGCACAGTCTGCAGTCAGGAGAACTACAGAGGAGGCTCAGCAGGAAAAAAAAAAATGTCCTGGTTAGGAGTGGGCAGAGGCCATAGGCTCCCAGAGAGCTGCCTGGGGAGATAGAGGTGTGAGGGAAGTTGGCAGTAAAGGACAAAAAAGCCAGGTCAGGGGCCAAAGCAGGGTGGTGCTGGCTAACACTACCTGATACTCACTGTATGCCAGACACCAAGCTAGAAGCTTCTGACTCTAAGCCCCCTTACTCCTCACCACAACCCCCTGAGCTCAGTACCCTTGTTATTCCATTTAATGTTTTGTTTTGCTTTGGTGGTACTGTGGACTGAACCCAGGGGCATTCTATCTCCAAGCTACACTCTGAGACATGTTTTTATCTTTTATTTTGAAACAGGATCTCATTAAGTTGCTGCAGGTTTTGCTAAATTGCTGAGGTTGGCCTAGAACCTGTGATCTTCCTGTCTCAGCCTCCCAAGTACTGGGATTACAGGTGTGCACCACCATGCCTGGCTGTTATTCCATTTTATAGAGGGCAAAACTAAAGCAAAGACTCTGCCCAATGTTGCTCAGCTAGTGAGGGGAGGGCCAGAATTGGAGCCCCAGGAACCTGGCTCTTGAATTATGTCTTTAATCAGGGGCCAGTAGCTCTGCCCAGCACAGAAGAAGCAGCAGGGCTGATGGGAGACTTAGCCCATGGCCCTAGTTTATAGGAGTGGGGTGGGGTCTCAGGAGAGTCCTTTGGCCCCTGAAGTCACTAAGTGAAGTTAATCAAATCAGGCAACTTTTACTTTGTCTGTAATCTGCCTGGGGACACTGATTAGAGGAATTCTGCAGGGCTCCATCCTTTAGCCAGTGCTCCCTCCACTCCAGATGTTCCAGCAGAGGCTGGGCTGCTATTCTTCAAGAATGTCATGAGGGGATTTATATAATCCCCTGGTGTATTTGCAAAATCAGGCAGAAATGATTTAGGACTGTTTACTATTTTGTTAGCCTTCATTTTCTTCTCCTCCTCACCTCCAAAGGTAGGCTGCAACCTAATTCTATAATCCTGCCTATTCAGTGAACTCCCAACCTGTAATCGTTTTCCTCCTCAAACAAACCTGCTTTTACCATCATTATATTTGGAGTCCATGAACCCTCAAAATGCCAGTAAACACCACAGTGATGACTCCTCCTGGAGGCCCTGTCAGCCTGCCTTAGTTATAGCTGTAAAGTATTTTGAGAAACTCGAATTAAAGTGCTAGAGAAAGCAAAACACGCATTTATTGCTCATCTTGGAGAGGCAACAGCAATAAGCTTCCCAAACTGTCTTTGATTATCATAATCTGAGGGTAATGAATATGGATATTGTCAATAGTCACCTAGAAGCATGTTTTCTTTTGTACATTTTGTTCTCTCCAGTAAATTTCCTACCAAGAAAGGCAGTGCCCCAAGCCCCTGTTTGCATCAACAAAGCAAAGGCTGGGAGGAGGAGCATAGTGGGAATGGAGTTAGGAAAGAGTTCCTGCCATCCACACTCTTGCCACAATTTCTTTTTTTTTTTTTTTTTTTTTTTTTTTTTCCTTTTTCTTTTTTTTTTTTTTTTTTTTTTTTTTTTTTTCTTGTGGTACTGGGGATTGAACTCAGGGATATTCTACCTCCGAGCTATACCCCAGCCCTATTTTTTATTCTTTTATTTTGAAACAGGGTCTCACTAAGTTGCGGAGTGCCTCACTAGGTAGCTGAGGCTGGCCGCGAACCCGGATCCTCCGGTTTCAGCCTCCCAAATGCTGGGATTACAAGCGTACACCACCATGCCCGGCTTCTTGCCACAATTTCTAATGACCAAGTATACAGAATGAAAATAGAACTCTTCCCCTCCCTAGTAAGCTCGGTTTATTTCTCAGTGTCTGTGAGGGTCTCTGATGAAGGTTGACCAGCAATAGTCTCCTCCTCAGGAGTTATCTCCAGACAGTGCAGTGGCCATAGCTGTTGCCCACAGAGAAGCATTGATAAGAGACCCCACTACCTGCCCAGGACAGGACAGGAAGCAGGAAGAGTGTCTGTCAGCCTCACAGCCCCTTGTAGGAGATGGTAAAATCTGGTTTTCAACCGCTAGCACTTAAGTCATTATACAAGGCATGGGCTGTGGGGCCTCAACCCTGCTGTGCTGGAACTTTAAAAAATCCCTATAAGCCCAGGGAATGGCAGTGCCCAGTACTTGGGAAACTGAGACAGGAGGATCACAGGTTCAAGGCTAGCCTCCACAACCTTGACCCTCCACAACTTAGTGAGACTCTATTTCAAAATAAAAAATAAAAAGGGCTGGAATTATAGCTTGGAGATAGAATGCCCCTAGATTCAACTTCAGTACCACAAAAAAAAAAAAAAGAATCCCTATATGCACATACATCTCAGGCAAACTGAATCAGAATTCCTGGGGCACAGCACAGGTGCCAGTGTGTCCAAAAGCTTCCTGGGTAATTCCAATGTGCAGACAGGATGAAGAGCCACGGCAAAGGGGTCTGAAGATGGGGAAACTCTTGCACCATCCCTCCAAAGTCCAGCACCAAGCCACCTGCACTGACCATGGCCATGCCCTGCCAGGGGGCCACTCTCCTTGTCTCCAGCAGCCTGTGGCCCAGGTGTCCCTTCTTGACCCCCCCCCCCATCTTGTGTGTATCACCCTGCACTGTGCCAGCTGCAGAATTGCACTGGCCTACAGCTTTATGGTTCACTTGTGACCATCTCAGGACTGATTTAAAGGGTCCCTCAGGCCATGATTCTTCAGCTAAACTGTGCACAGTGGCTACAATGAGCTTTTAGAAAAATAAAGTATCTCATGGTGCTTACTGAATAAAACCCTGCAATGGCTTCTTACCGGATTTAGGGTCAAACTCAAATTGCTTAGATTGGCTCATTAGCCCCTCAACCATCTGAGCCCTGTGTGCATCCAGCTGGAGAGCCAGGAGTCCAGATGCGAACTCCACAAGGTCATGTCTGGCTCTGCCCCTGAAGTGCTCCCTGATGGTGACCATGACCATGGGCACCTCCTCTGCAAGGGCAGGTTTGTTGTGAGGATTAAGTTAACGGACACTCAGCTAAGCCAACACACTGCATGAGTTATACTCAGTTCCTGGAAGAGGCCACACTTACCCTGCCCTCTGGACCCACTCTGCCAGGAACACTCTTCCCTGACACCTGGCACCACTGGCTCCTTCTGGTCACCCAGACACCAATGCCCTGTCTGCAGAGACTGCTTCATCACACTGTTTTATTTGCTCAACAGTCTGTATTCAATGGCTAGGAATGTCATAACAAAGTACCATAGACTGGCTGGCTTAAACAACAGAAATTTATTATAACAGTTCTGGAGGCTGGAAATCAACATCAAGGTATTGCAGGGTTGGTTTCTTCTGAAGAATGTAAGGAAGAATCTTTTCCATGCCTCTTATCTAGCTTCCAGTGACTTCTAGCAATCCTTCGGTGCTCATTGGCTAAAGAGCTGCACCCCAGTCTCTACCTTCATAGTCACATGGTCCTTTCCTGTGTATGTCTGTCTGTGTTTGAATGCCCCCTTTTATAAAGACACCGGGCATATTGGATTAGGAGTCACCTTCTCCAGCATGAATGGCCCCATCCTAACTAATGATATCTATGATGGCCCTATTTTCAAATAAGCTACAATTCTGAAGTCCCAGGAGTTAGGACTCAACACATGAATTTAGGGGGAGGCACCACTCAGCCCATACGTAGCCCTCATCACTCTCTGGAATGATCTGTCAATGTGTTGACCTGGGTATTGTCTTCTTACCAAACACCAGCTCCAGCAGAGCAGGCCTTGGACATCTTATTAACCACAGCAGCTATCTCCTGAGGCTGGGCTATTGCACACATGATGCTGTGTGTGTTTTCTTGAATGAATTAATGAATAAATGAACTAATGCTAAGACAACAATCCAATTTCCTGAATAAAAACACTGATGAAGCCATAAAAGTGATGCGATTGTCCACATATTTAGAATATTTCAGTAACTATAGATGTGGGGAAACATTCAAATATATTGCTAAGCAAAACAAAGTTTTAAGTCAGAATAAATGGTATCATTCCATTTATAAATACACACACACACACACACACACACACACACACACACACACACACACCACACATCCACACAAATAGATGTGTAAACATATGTAGAAAAGGGTCTGAAAGAATATAAATCAAGGGTTAATGAAGGGTTGTTGCTGGCAGATAGTATTTTACTTATTCATTTTTATTATGATACTGTCTATTTTTCTGCAATTTCTGCTCTTTTAATAAGAAAAATGATAAAATACAAGTTTTTCAGGAAAGAACGAGACGAAGCCTTCTCACTTGCCATGTATTTGGGTGTCCATCATCTCCCATTCCAGACTGAAAGTTGCAGGAGCTCAAGACCTCATTAAATAGATATGTATATTCATTTCTTTATAAGACCACAACCAAAGCAGTTCTAGCAGCCTCCCTGGTAGAATGAATGAATGAATGAATGAATGAATGAATGAATGAATGAAAATTTGCCTCACAAATCTGGAAAGAAGGAAGCAAAGAAGGAAGAAGAAGAGGAAGAGAATGAGAAGGAAGAGGAGGAGGAGAGGGAGGAAGAGGAATGCAGTTACTCTAGGCTCCAAGAGGAAATTAAACCAGAAGGGCTGTCACCCAACACCTGTGAGCCAAACTGTCACATATCACCTGATTCTCATCATTAGGATTTGCAAAGCCTTCAGAAGGATAAATGCTAGAGAAGTGCTAAGCAACATTAATTAAAAATATTCGTAGATTATGTAGGCAGCTACTTACTGTACATATAAATGTCTAGACTTATCGGTATAGCATATAGTATACAACTATAGTATAGAATCAATGTTTGGCTATACTGCAAAAGCTCTTTTTTAATTTTTTTATTGGTGCATTGTATTCATACATCTTTGTTAGGTACAAACTAGTAAAGGCATACATGCACACATTTGCAAAAGCTCTTTATAGAATGTTATAAAGTTTCTGGCTTCCAAAGAAAGCAGCTTCATAAAATATTTGCTTTTTTTTTTTTTTTTTTTTTTTTTTTTTTTTTTTTTTTTTTTTTTTTTTTTTTTTTTTTTTTTTTTTTTTTTTTTT